>PVJI01025847.1:0-19721 GCA_004026765.1 Micronycteris hirsuta
TTCTGCAAATCTTTGCCAGAAGCTCCAACTTCAAGCAAAATTAGCACATCTATAGCAGGAGCTGTTAGCCTGTGGGCCATGGGGAAAATGCAGACTAGAATTAAGAGAGTCAGGCAGAGCAGCATTTCATGCTGTTACATTAACACCTTTGAGGGACCTGAGCTGATTGCCCACTAATTTCCCCAAAGTCCTTCATTGTATAGTCTGTCCAGTCTCTTAGTCATTGCTCCCCGGGCTTTCTGTCACTCCAACCTCATTTACCACTCTTGCCTGTAAGTTTTACCCAAGTATCTCAGGGAGCTACCCTACATTGTGGTTACCCATAATTCTTCTCCTGCTCCATGGGTTAACTTATTATTAAATGTTGATGGAATTTTGTTGCTTAAATAATATATTTTTCAGAATCTACTTACCCAGAGAAGATTTCCCAGCATGTATTACATTTGCTGAAACTTCTCTATGGCATCCTAACTTAAGAGATGTGCCGGATGCCAGCAGGCCCTGTCGGGCACCTCCTAGTTGCTGTGTTCATGATGCTTCGAGTCAGGAAGTACACGTGGGGAAGAGTCCCCACTCTTGCAAGCACAGAGTATAAAGGTCTATGCAGTACGGCTCACAGCTTTCTCCCTGACAGAGGACGCTCAGGGGAGATCAGTACAACGTCCTGTGTGCAGCCAATGGGAAATAAGCTTTCTGGCTAAGTCAATGGTAAGAGTGACAGAAACTTGCACCTGGAACATTGGCCTCAGATGGGACACCTCCCATGGGAGGTGGTGGTCGGAGCAAGCACCTGGAAGGTCACAGAATGTGACTCTCTTTACTGCTCAAGTTTCTTATAAGCCTAAAATGACTATTTTTTTAAAGACTACTAATCTTTTTAAAAAGTTTATTCAGTGTAACTGCTTGTATATGTTATGGTCTGATGTTGCTGTAATTTAGTCTTGGTAGTGCCCTTGTGGAAGACAGCCATGTATTAAACTTGTTGATGTTTCCTATGATTGACATAATGAACAATGAGTTGCATGAGAAAGTTGGCTTCGATTGGCTTAAAATGCTGGGCACATCTGAGCAAGGTGGTATTTTTTTTAATCCTCACCAAGGACATTTTTTCATTGCTTTTTTTTTTTTTTCTTAGAGATAGAGGAAGGGAAAGAGGAAGGGAATGAGGAAGGGAGAGAGAGAAAAACATCAACTGGTCCCTTCCCATACAAGCCTGGACTGGGATCAGCAACCTAGGTATGTGCCCTGACTGGGAACTGCACCCACAACCTTTCAGTTATGGGACGATGCTCCAACCCACTGAGCCACACCGGCCAGAGCCACGTGGTATTTGAACAAGTTATCAACTAGAAGCAGGCGGTAGAACATCTTCAATTGGAGGAAAGCCCTGTAAGCTGCTAGAACAGTACAAACTTGTCAAAGTTTCAATGAAAGGAGAAGAAGAAATTCTCAGACAACCTAGAAACAAATACATTGTTGAAAGGTTGGAGAAACAAAGGAAGTAGCAGGGCAGCAGGACTTTGTGGGGAGAGCCATCATCCCTCCATAGAATTCTTTTTTTAAAAAATATTTTATTTATTTTTAGAAAGAGGGGAAGGGTGAGAGAAAGAAAGGGAGAGAAACAGCAATGTATGGTTGCCTCTCATGTGGCCCTCACTGGGGACCTGGCCCGCAACCCAGGCATGTGCCCTGACTGGGAATCAAACTGGCAACCCTTTGGTTCCCAGCCCGCGCTCAATCCATTGCGCTGCATTGCCAGGGCCCTCTATAGAATTCTTGATTTGGGGCTGTTTTCAGGTTGAATGAGGCATGTAGAAGATTAATACCAAGTTCTCCTTTTTCCCTGTAATGAGGTAAAACCTATCTTTTCTCCATTTCCACCAATAAAACTGATTTCCACATGCTTATTTTTTGCACTGCAAGCTACCTAGTTAAATTCTAGAACTGAGCCTTCAAAGGATCAAAGGACAGTCTTCAGGTTTGAACATGTCTTGAAGGAGGCAATAAAGGAGATGCATCCACAGGAAATATGTAATTCTACACTCTAAAATTTTTCAAAGATTCTGTTTTGATCAGGTAAAACTAAGCATGCCATAAGATTATCACTGTTTTTATTCCGTGAGAAATGGAGATTTCTGTGAGCACTGATAGGTGTTAATAGATTGTAATCTCCTTTGTCAACAATATATTCCATCCCTGGGCTATTGTTTTAACAAAGTGGGTGTTTACGTATCCCAAACAATTTAGAAATTGTTGCCATGACCTCTTTCCAAACTTACCTGTTTCCTTATTTCAATATCTTATCACTTGGGAATGGATGATGGAAATAAAATGACTGTGTTCAGTAGGATAAATATTTGTGTTCTTTTAGTTAAAATGTTCCATATGATGAAATAAAAAACCCCAAGTTTTCCCATTGGATTGAACATAACAGGGCCTATTCTTTCTATATTCTGATTTTAAAAAATCACCTCAAAGAGTTTCAAAGTATTTTAACTGTTTTCAGAGTCTAATTAAAAAAAGTCCCGATTCCAGGGGCTCAGCCTGCCTCTCCTACACGTCTCCCTCATTTGATGTAAAGCTGCTCAGCAGCGAGCATTAGGAGCCCTCACCGGAACCTCGGGTGCACCAGGCGGGTCTGTTTTGCTCACTCCTCTGCCTGTGTAAGTTTTCCCAGTTTTTCAGTGAGAGCACTGCCTCGAGGCCTCTCGGAGCCTGCTCTCAGGCTAATCGTCCTCAGCAAGACCCAGAAATAGAAATGTTTCCCGGGGACAAGCCGGAGCCTCGAGCCCACCTCACAGAAGGACGTTCCCGGCACCTGGCCGGCGGAGGGGGAGCCCAAGGCTCAGAAGGGCGCAGTTCCAGAGGCTTTCACAGGGACACGACCTGGGACACAAGACGTGGAGGACTGAGGTGGCCGTGAGAAGAGTTCACAATTCCACCCAATGTGAAGACGGAGAGTTAAGAGAGGTGGTTCTGACTTGGTCGTGAAGACGAGTATGTTGGACCTGACTTTGGAATAAAAGGGAAGCTTACAGCACACAGGCCTGACCGCTGCGGAGCCTCCAGCTGTAAAACCCAGTGTCTCTAATAAACACAGTATTACATTCAGAAATCCCATGTTTCAAGTCAAATATGAAGAAGCAAAAAAAAAAAAAAAAAAAAAAAAAAAAAAAAAAAAAAAAAAAAAAAAAAAAAAAAAAAAAAAAAAAAAAAAAAAAAAAAAAAAAGCAAAAAAGAAGCAAAAACAAACACACAAGGCAGCCTCATCAAGAGTATAAAAAGAGAAGCCAAAGACCAGGAAAAAAAATTTGCAAAAGACACGCTGTAAAGGACTATTATGTAAAACATACAAACAAGTCTTCAAATTCAACAGTGAGAAAACTACCAAACTGATTAAAAAGAGAGCCAAAGACCTAGAGAAGATGTACAGATGGCAAGTTAGTATATAAAAAGATGTTCCATGTCATACGTCACCAGGCAACTGCACCTTCAAACAACGTGAGACTCAAACAAGCAGGAGATTAAATCAGCGCACGCATGGGAGAGGCCAGAGCGCCGCTGCGAACACGCGGCCACAGGAACGCTCCTCTGTCGCTGGCGGGAGTGCAAGTGCTACAGCCGTGAGCGAAGGCAGTCCGGTGCTTCTGACAAAAATAAACACACCCTCCCCCATGTGATCCAGCAACTGAGCTCCTTAATATTCACCCAAAGAGTTGAACACTTTTATCCACATAGAAGCTGACACATTGACGTTTCTTGCAGCTTTACTCATAATTTCCAAAATGAGGACGTAACCAAAATGTCAAGAGATAAATAAACCGTGGTACATAAAATGGAATTTTATTTACTGCTACAGAAAAAATAAGCTATGAAGTCACAAAAAGACTTGGAAGAAACCTAGATGAATATTAAATAAGAAAAGCCAATCTGGAAAGGCCACATCCTGTATGATTTCAACTCTACGACTCTTCTAGAAAAGGCAGAATGATGGAGCCCACTCGAAGACCACTGACTGTGGGGTGGAGGGGAGGCAGGGGCGAGTGACCGGAGCACAGGGAACATGGAGGGCCGTGAAACTGGTCGGTACAATACCGTAATTGTGGATACCTGTCATCCTGAATTCGTCCATACCCACGGAAGGGCAACCGCAGAAGGAACGCTAGTGTAACCTTGAACTTGGGTGAGAATGAGGTATCCAGGTACATTTTTCTGTTGTTAACAAGCGCGCCCTCTGGCGGGAGAAGGGGGTAAGGGCAAGGTTATGCCTGTGGGAGCGGGGAGTGGAGGGGGGGCGGGACACAGGAAATCTCTGCACATTCTGTTACGTTTGCTGTGAACCAAGAACTTCTCTTAAGAAAAAGGTCGTTCATCCTAGGCTCTTTTAAAACTCTTATATTTTCAAGGATTCTGTTTCTTTTTGTTGACATTTACTTGTCATGGTCGACAGGATCCAGAGTGAACCCACCCAGACCACCGGATGTTTGGATGTTCGACTGGACCATGTGCTCGGCACCCACACGGGCCCATTGAGCCCTGCCCGCTCCATGTCTTCCTTCAGGAACACTGGTGAGTCCTCCCGGACCCCCACCTCCTGGGTGGGTTGTGGGTCCTGATTTTTACTGGGGCTGCTATACCTTCCTAGAGTGAGGGATGAAAGTGGCTCATTGGGACGGAAGCCAAGGAGGAAGAGGGGATGAAGGGGCTGGATACCTGTTTGTTTGGTCTGAAGATGAAGATTGCACATCTGAACAACACCTGTGACAACGAGAGACTGAACTTATTACATGTTCATCTCTGAAGAAAAGGGATGCTTGCTCCTTCCAGCCTCAGGCATTCCCAGGTGGCCGGGAACTAGTGGGTGTCAGGGAGTCTCTCCCACCATGTGAGGTGGTCCCCTGGGGAACCCCCTGAAGACCATTGTATTTAAGAAAGGCCTGTTTGGGAAACACACATAAGGCATGGCGATCCAAGTGTTTTTTTCTTAATCCTTTCCCCCTTTTCACCCAGCCCTGCAACCCACCTCCCCTCTGACAGCTGTTAGGGTCGAGAATTTTTAAAAACTCATGATGACCACATTAATTTTTCACAGAAAGGTGAAATGTTTTTAAGATTAGGGAGTTCAGACTCAAATTATGATCAGACCAATGAAAGGATGATGATTACAAAACAAACAGATGAAGAAGAAAAAAAGACTGGAAAATGAACAAATAGTGCAAAGTGTGCGTGACAAATTAAGGGCATTCTCTACCTCAGATATAGGAAAAATCAAGTCAGCCACTCCTATCAAGGAAACTAACTATTAAGGTGACCAAACCCTTTGCCTAATATCCAGCAATGGCCATGAAGATGGGAGGAATTAACTAGGAGCCATTATCTAGAACCTCCTTAGGAAAAGATGGTTGCACTAATCCATGTAATGTGCCCATCCTCCTTGCAAAAATGCTGATGGGAAAGGCCGTAGACTTGCACAAGATTTAAGTGCTATAAATACTATCCCAGTTCTTCAACATCCCACAGGCTCTAACCCACATGCCTTATTCTCTACCGTCCTAATAAATGGCCATTATTATTCAGTGGTAGCCATGTGTAGCACGTGTTTCAGCTGTCAGTAGACAAAGACAGCCAGTATCTTTTGCTTTCACTTTGGAAAAATACCAATATCCATGGAGTACTATGCCCCAGGGATATACTGAAAGTCCCACGGGCTTTTCTCAAATGTTTAAAAGGACTTAGATGACTGTAAACTTCTACAATGTTCTATGTTGATTCAACAGGTAGATGATCTACTGCTATGTTCTGAAGCTGTCAGACTCTCAAGAAGATGCTGTCTACTTGTTGCGACAATTGGTCTCAGGGGACAGAAGGTCTCTGAAGACAAACCCAGTTTTGCCGACTCAGAGTGAAGTATCTTGGATGTTTAATGTCATGGGCTGGACTGTTAATGAACCTTGAATGAATCAAGAGACTTTTAGCTTTCCCTCTTCCAAAACAGACAATAAGATGAGTTTTAGGACGACTAGGTCATTCCAGAAACTGGGTACTGAATTTTTCACTTATTTTTCAACCTCTATGTGCTCTACTCAATTCGGATGGACCTGACCTGGTCACATGGACTCCAGGAGGTGAAAAACCAACTTAACTCTAGCTCCTGCTCTCGGACACCCAAACTAGGATTTGCCATTCTTTCTTTTTGTACAGGGGGGCAAGGGGAACACTTTAGGTGTGATCACCCCCCATTGCCCTATGGGGTATTACAGTCAACAGCTAGATTCTGCAGCAAAGGGGCTGTCCCCATGCATGAGGCCATCTCTGCGGCATCACTGTCATGCAAGGCCACTGAAGAATCTGTCCTGGGAGTTCCCTGAACTCTGTCCTACATTCCGTTGAGAGTCTCTCTCACTCACCATGCTCAGCACTCTGTCAGCAGATCAGCATTTCATGAAGCGTCTCTGCTTTCCACACCCACGTTGTTACCCCTGCAACTTTGCTTCCTTCCCCACAGGATGACGATGACCAAGGTTGTGCTCTAGTAGCTGATTTATTTTCCCACGTGTGGGGATGATTTAGAGGAGATGCCTATTGATAGAGCTGACGTCATTCGGTTTTTTGATGGATCCATTTCACGGATGAACAGGGACATTATCACGCTGGATATGCCACTACCTCTTTTTTTTTTTAAGATTTTACTTATTTATTTTTAGAGAGAGGGGAAGGGAAGGAGACAGAGAGGGAGAGAAACATCAATGTATGGTTGCCTCTCACATGGCCCTCATTGGGGACGTGGCCTGCAACCCAGGCATGTGCCCTGACTGGGAACTGAACCGGGACCCCCTGGTTCCCAGCCCGCGCTCAATCCACGGAGCCACACCAGCCAGGGCTTTTTTTTCATTTTTAAATCACTTTTTGCTGGCTGGTGTAGCTCCGTGGATTGAGTGCGGGCTGTGAACCAAAGGGTTGGCGGTTTGATTCCCAGTGATCACCCTGGTAAATCTCGCACCCATACATAGTTATTGGACTATTGTTGACTATCTTCCTTACCTATGTTGTACTTTACATCCCCATGACCATAAGTAACAACCAATTTGTACTTCTTACTCCCTTCACCTTTTCACCTATGCCCCAATCCCCCTCCCGTCTGGCAGCTGTCAAAATGTTCTCTGTATCCATGACTCTTTTCTGTTCTGCTTGTTTATTTATTTTGTTTTTTAGATTCAGTTGTTGATAGATATGTATACATTGCCATTTTATTGTTTAAAATTTTAACTACTTCTTCCCCTTCTTCTTCGTCCTCCTCCTTCTTCTTCAAGACCCTTTAATATTTCATGTAATACTAATTTGGTGGTGATAAACTACAGCTTTTTTCTGGTATTGGAAGCTCTTTACCTGTCCTTCAATTCTAAATGATAGCTTTGCTGGATAGAGTAATCTTGGTTGTAGGTCCTTGCTTTTCATCACTTTGAATATTTCTTGCCAATCCCGTCTGCCCTGAAAAGTGTCTGTTGAGAAATCAGCTGATAGCCTTATGGGACTTCGTTGTAGGCAACTAACTGCTTTCCTCTTGCTGATTTTAAGATTCTCTCTTTGTCTTTAACCTTTGGCATTTTCATTATAAAGTGTCTTGGTGAGGGCCTTTTGGGTCTTGTCTGGAACAATCTGTATTTCCTGGATGTGTATGCCTATTTCCTTCGCCAGGTTAGGGAAGTTTTCTGTCATTATTTTCCCATAGGTTTTCAATTTCTTGCTCTCTCTCATCTTCTTCCAGCACCCCCATGATACAAATGGTGTACTTGAAGTTCTCCCAGAGGCTCCTTACAATATTCTCTTTCTGGGGGGAGTTTTTTCTTTTTGCTGTTCTGTTTGGGTGTCTTTTGCTTCCTTATATTCCAAATCACTGATTGGATTTGGCTTCATTCTATGCTACTGTTCATTCTCTGTAGATTATTCTTCATTTTAGTTAGTGTATCCATTTCCAACTGGTCCTTTTTTTTTTTTTTTAATGCTGTTGATGTTCCTATTAAGTTCATTGAGCAGCCTTATAACCAGGGTTTTGAACTCTGCATCTAGGTTGCCTGTCTCCATTTTGTTTAGTTCTTTTTCTGGTGCTTTGTTCTGTTCTTTCATTTGGACCATGTTTCTTTGCCTCCTTATTTTGGCAGCCTCCCTGTGTTTGTTTCTGTGTATTGGGTAGAGCTGCTACATCTCCCAGACTTGGGGGAGTGGCCTAATGTAGTAGGTGTACTGTAGGGTCCAATGGCACAGCCTCCCCGATACCCCAAGGTGGGCATTCAAGTGCACGCCCAGCGTAGGCTGTGTCCAACCTCTCCTGTAGTTGCGGCTTGAATGCAGTTGGAATGTCAATGGCAGGAATTAACCTCTTGGCTAATCAGCTGCAAGGACTGGCTGCAACCACTGACCTTTGACCACCTTGGAAGCCCACCACACAGAACAGGATTTACTTTAGTGGTGCGCTGGTGCCCACTGAGTCCACCCCTTGAATGTGTTGCTTGTGATGGTTGGTGGTGGGGGGCGGTGATGATGCTTCAATGTGGTGTGAAGCTGTCCACTGGGTGCACTGGTTCTGGGGTCTCCCAAAAGGGCAGGCCAAGGTCAGCCGCCACTTGTGCTCTGCCCTGGGTCACCTGGCATCAGCTACAAAGTGATCTGCAGATGATGAGGCCAAGCTGTGAACCAAGGCTGCCGCTGCCGCTGCCGCTGCTGCTAGAATTGGGCCTGGGGCACTTAGCAAGAGGTACCAGGCATGCTGAGGACAGGTGCTGCTTGTCTGAGATATTTTAGGAAAATCTGAAGCATGAGCCACTGGAAACAGCTTGAATGGGGTGGAGCCTCAAGGAATCACCAGGGTGACGCAGTGTGAGCCAGGTTGGTAGAGTCTCAGATATGGGGCACACCAGCCAGCTCTGAGGGGCAAGGGATCAGAAGAAACTAATGGCCTTGGCCAGCACTTCCATCTGAGAGAAAGCTGCCTGCTAGCTCTCACCCTAATGCCAGACAGTTCAGTTCCTCCCCGTTTGCTTCTGGTGCCTTTCAGGCTGCTGCCCCAGCACTGGAGCTCAGAGGGAGTGCGTCCTAGGACGTCCATGTGCTGGCCCTTGGAGGGGAACTGCCTGCGAGCAGCATCACTCTGTCTCCCTCAGCCTCAGTCCTCGCTGGTTTTTACAGCCAGAAACTATGGGGACTTCTTCCTCTGGCCCTGAAGCCCCGGGCTAGAGGGAAGGTTGTGGGGCTGATCCCTTGCTCCTCAGGGGGAACCACTGAAACCGAGATGCCCCTCCCAATTTTTATCCACCACACGTGGCTGTCGGACCAAGTGGTCCACATCTCTGTCCCTTCTACCAGCCTCAATGTGGCTTCTTCAAGTTATAGGACTTGCCCTGAGCTAGATTCCAGCTGGTTCTGTGGTTTAGCTGTAATTTTGATGTGGTTGTGTGGGAAGGTGAGCATTGTATTTACCTATGCTGCCGCGTTTATGGAATTTTCACCACCTCTTCAGCTGATGTAACTGAAACCTCCTATCTGCCAGAAAGAAAATCAGCACAACAGGCTATATTAACCGCCTTAACTCAGGCTGGTTATCTAGCGAAAGATTAAACAAGCGATACCCGATGTGCTTGGCATGGTGTGGAAACAAAAAGGTTTCTCAACCTACTCAGGGCAACCCATTAAAAACGGACCACAGTGACCAAACAGTGGGCAGTAGTCAAGGTACCAGGCCGCTCTAAGTCATATACTGGGGAAGCAAAAGGAAAGCGGTTGGCAGACAGAGCTGCTCAGCTGGCGGCCCCCAACGATCCATCCTGACGTGTGAATGTCTATCCCACAGAACACATTAAAGCTCTCATTTAAAATGTCAGGAAACTGCCACGGAGAAAGAGCAAAGGGTACAGAAACAAAAGGGGGATGTTTTAATAGCAATCGACCACTAGGGGTCAGACCTAATAAAAGGCCCACTCTGTCTGTGGCGCACAGGTCCCAGTACGTCCCTGTACACACGACCTGGCCTCCTGGGGGCCTGGTCAAGTGATGTCCTGGGGAAGCAGTGACATTGGAAACCTTCTCCCACAGTGGTTCATGCATTGGTTGTATTCGGTCTGCCCCCTCTACAACCCTGGAAGACCCTTGGTGGGTCCCAGGATACTTTACCCCTTGGGTCTTTTGAGCCGTGGCAGATGGATTTTATCTAAGGCCGGCATCTCAGGATATAATCATGTATTTGTATTAATTTGTGTGTTCTCACACTGGATTGAGGCTCCTCCTTGCAGGAGAGCAACGATACAAACTGTAAAAAAAAATTTTTTTTTTTTACCAGGAAAAACAATTCCCACATGGGACTCTCCTCTGAGTTACATAGTGACAGAGGGACTATTTTACCGGACCGGTAATTAAATCTGTTCGTGAAGTTCGGCCTGTGCTGCAGCGTTTTCACTGTGCTATCACCTCCAGTCCTCAGGGCTGATGGAATGAATCAATGAAACAATAAAGATCTAACCGGGAAAATTAACAGGTGCTTTTAATCTCTCCTGGGCAAAAGCCCTCCCCTGGGGAACCTTCCACCTGCGACCCACCCTTTCCGGCGGCAGCAGTGATCCCTTTGAGATAATAAGGGGTCGCCCCACCAGATTAGATGAAGGGACTTCAGAGCCCACAATTTTAAGAGGAGACTTCTTAAACTATTGCCAAGGTTTGATAAAGTCACTGCAGGAAAATGCCCAGTTGGTGACCACCTCCCTTCACAACGAGCCCCCAGGATGCAGAGACAGAGGACTGCCCGCCGCACTCTGGAGATTCTGTTTATCGGGAGACATCAAGTAAAAGGTTCTCGATGTCCTCGCTGGTAAGACCCTATCGGGTATTATTACCAATCCATTTGCATAAAAAGATGGAAACTCGTGGATTCAGGCTTCTCATTAAAAAAGGCGCCACACCCAGAAGGGGCAACGGTTCCTGTCTCCTGTTACAAAGAAGCAAGGAAATCTCCCAGGGTGAGCACAGGAGGGCATCCGGGTGGTCAGCTGTCCCAAGATTCTGAACCTGACCTGCTAAAAGTTTGGGCTTTAAGACTACTTATTACTTTTAGATTTATTAAATTTTAGATGTTTTTCTTTTTCATTGTGTTTTGATAGTAATACCTGGAGCTGTTGCTGTAAGATGTTCTTGGATCATATATGTCTATATCTCTTTCTCTATATATGTGTAATGTATAATATGTTTAAAAATGAGGTAATGAACCTCTGGATGGCAACATGGGCAGACATGGCTCACCTCTTCACACAACCACATCAAAATTACAACTAAAATATAGAAGAACCATCAGTCAGGAACATCAGAAATCGAGTTGAATGGAAGTCTGACAACTACGGAATTAAAGAAACCACATCTATCCAGACTGGTAGGAAGGATGCAGACATGGAATGGGCTGGTCCTACGCCCAGGTGGATAAAAATTCAGGAGGGATATCTTTATCCTCCTGGGAGCGAGGAGTCCCAAACCCACACCATGCCCCCCCAGCCCAGGATTCTTGTGCCAGGAAGATAAATCCCCACAACTTTTAGCTACAAACACCAGTGGGGATTGAGTTGGTGGAAGAAACTGCTGGAGCCCCAAGCAGTTCCTCTTAAAGAACCCACACATAGACTCACCTACTCACACTCCTCTGAGCTCCAGCCGCTGGGGTAGCAGCTTGAAAGTACCAGTGGTATACAGGGAGAAACTGAAGTGTCTGGCATCAAGGCCAGCAGAGGCCATTGTCCCTTCGCTAAACATTTCCCCCACAGAGTCGGCAGGCTGGTGCCATATCTGAGATTCCATCAACCTGGCTAACACTCTGATCTGCTGTGGAGATCCACAGAGGCTCTGCCCCATCTAACTGATGGGCCACCCCAGCTGCTTTTCCAGAAGAATGTGTGATCTTGGCTCCTAAATCCTATCAAACAAGCAACAGCTGGCTTCAGTGAGACCTAGGGTGGCCAGATTAGATTCACAGCTTGGCTTCACCTGGGAATCTCCAAGCCCAGCACAAGTAGCAGCCATTTCAGATTGCTTCACAACTCAGGCAGGGTGCCCCAGGCAAAGTACAGGTGGGGCCTGATCTTGGCCTGCACCACTTGGGAAACCCCAGGGCCAGTGCACCCAGTGGACAGCTACAGACCTTGTTGGAGCACCACCACCCTGCCCTGCACAGCTGATTCTCCACAGAGGATGGAGGTTGGTGGTCAGTGGTCACAGCCAGTTCTTACAGCTGATGGGCCTGGATAAATCTCTCTCATTGACCTGCCAACTGACCTGCCACAGAACAACCAAGGCTCAACTACAAGAAGAGGGTGTACTCAGCCCACACAAAGGACACACCTTGAGTATCCAGTTTGGGTGATATGGGAGGCCATGCTACTGGACCCCACAGGACACCTACTACATTAGGCTACACTATCAAGACATGGAGTCAAAGCTGCCATTCCTAATACATAGAAACAAACACAGGGAGGGCTGCCAAAATGAAGAGACAAAGAATCATAGCCCAAATTAAAGAACAGATCAAAAGTCCAGAAAAAGAGCTAAATGAAATAGAGATAAGCAATCTGTCAGAGGCAGAGTTCAAAACAGTTTATAAGGATGTTCCAGGAACTTGAAGAGGACCTCAACAGCATAAAAAAGACCCAGTCAGAAATGAAGGATATACTAATTGAAATAAAGGACAATTTACAGGGAAACAACAGTAGAGTGGATGAAGATGAGAATCAAATCAATGATTTGAAACATAAAGAATCAAAAAACAACCCCACAGAACAACAAGAAAAAAATAGAATCCAAAAAAATCCAGGATAGTATAAACAGCCTCTGGGACAACTTCAAGAGGTCCAACATTCGCCTCAAGGGCTGCCAGAAGGAGAAGAGAAAGAGCATGGAACTGTAAATCTCTCTGAAAAAAATAGTGGAAGAAAACTTCCCTAATTTGGTGGAGGAAATAGACATGCAAGTCCAGGAAGCACAGAGAGTCCCAATTATGATGGAGGCAAAGAGGCCCACTCCAAGACACATCATAATTAAAAGGCCAAAGGTTAAAGATAAAGAGAGACTCTTAAAAGCAGCTAGAGAAAAGAAGTTAGTTACCACAGTTGCCAGATAGGAGGGGGAGAATGGGTGAAGGGGTGAGGGGATTACAAAGTACAAACAGGTAGTTACAGAATAGCCATGGAGATGTAAAGTACAGTACAGGAAATGGAATAGCCAAAGAACTTACATGCAGGACCCATGGACGTGAACAATGGTGGGGAGATTGCTTGAGGGAGTGGTGGATGCTGGATGAAGGGGGGCAAAGGGGGAAAAATCAGGACAACTAAAATAGCATCATCAGTAAAATAGAATTTTAAAAAATGAGGTCATGTGGGATAGAACATGAATACAAAATGATACTGATTAACATTCTTGTACCCTTCTCCTTGCTGTATCTACACAGAAAACGCACACGCCCTCCCTGACTAAACAGCAAAGTTAGTCTGAGAGCCGCTCACCTTCCCCACTTATTAGCAATGACCTTCTAGTCACTCTTCATGGTGATGACACTGATTCCTTGGTAGCTTTTCTCTGGCTTTTTCCCGCTATTTTAAATTTTCGTTTTCCAATTACAGTTGACATTCTATATTATGTTAGATTTAGGTGCACAGCATAGTGGTTAGACATTTATATAATTTATGAAATGATCCCCCTGATAAGCCCGGTACCCACCTGGCACCGTATGTAGTTATTACAATACCTTTCACTACATTCCCTGTGCTGTGCTTCACATCCCAAGATTATCTGTCCCTGCCAGTTTGTACCTCTCAGTCCCTTCACCTCTTTCACCTACCCCTCTGATCCTCTTTCCTCTGGCACCCATCAGTCTGTTCTCTCTTTTTATGAGTCTGTTTCCATTGTCTGTGTTTTTTTTTGTTTTGTTCTTTAGATTCCACATATAAGTAAAAGCATATAGTAGGGGGCAAACAGCTCCTATGGGATTTGTCTTTCTCTGTTTGACTTATTTCATTTGGCATAACACCTTCTCGGTCCTTCCATGTTGATGCTAGTGGTAAGATTTCATGCTGTTTTATGTCTAAGTAATATTCCATTGTACACACATTTTCTTTATCCACTTGTCTATTGATGGACATGTAGGTTGCTTCCGTGTTTTGGCTATGGTAAACAATGCTGTAATGAACATAGGGGTGCAGATAATTTTTGGAATGAGTGTTTGGATTTTATCAATAAATCAACAAATGACAAGAGTTGGTGAGGATGCAGAGAAAAGGGACCCTTGTGCACTGTTGGTGGGATTGAAAATTGGTACAGCCACAGTGGGAAACAGTGTGGAGATTCCTCAAAAAGTTAAAACTAGAACTATTTCATGACCCAGCAATCCCACTTCTAGGTTTTTATCCGAAGAAATTCAAAACACTTCCCCCCCCAATATTAACATAACTTTTAGTCATGTACTATGAGCCAAATATTTGCTATTGGATTATTGTGTTTGTTTCTTTTTCATTATGTAAATGTTGTAATAGGTGAGGAAGAAACAGGCACAGCAGAAATAATCGACTCAGACCACGACATATTAGAAGTGGTCCAGAGAGTTTTTCCTCGTTAACTGTGAGATCTACGCCTGACTAAGCCCCACGGGGAAGCCATTCTTAAATCAACAGCAAAAACAATTTTACCCTTGCTCATATACCAGGTTGCCTAAAAGCCTCTTTCTCCTCACTGGGCAAGATAAAAATGCAGAATTCCATCCACCATAACTGCAGTTCACTTCCTAAGACTGAGCCTTCCCAGCTTCATGGGACCAGATGATGGTCAAAATGGTCATCGGTACATCCTCCGACTGATTTATGATGAAAGGGGGAAATGAGAAAGGAAATAGTGCTTCAGCTTCTCTGACTTAGTCAGTAACCTGGAGAGAACAATGAACTTCCTCAATTTTATTATCTTATTTCTTTTTTAAAGAACTTCACCATCTCTTCATTGCCTCTAGTTCAAGGAGATATATATACATATATATATATATGATTTTATCCATTTATTTTTCGAGAGAAGGGAAGGGAGGGAGAAAGAGACATCAATGTGTGGTTGCCTCTCGTGCGCCCCCTACTGGAACCTGGCGGCAACACAGGCATCTGCCCTGCCTGGGGATAGAACTGGCAACCCTTTGGTTCTCAGACTGGCACTCAGTTCACGGAGCGACACCAGCCAGGGTTCCTCAAGTTTCTTACTGAGGCACAAATCGTGAGCATAATCATGTATTTCTGCTACACTTTCAACAAGAAAGACTGATGATTATAGATAAGAGTGCCCATTCTTTCTACAACCTGATAAAAATCACCTCAAAGAATTTCGAAGTAAAATATGTTTGCCACCATAGCGTTACGTATTTGTAATTGTATTGCTGTATTATTTTTTGTAATTTATATTATTTGTAATCTATGTATTTACAATACTGTGATGTAATAACTTGACGTTTATAATGATTTATTATTCATTTGTAACACATGTATTTATAATACTGTATTTTTAACACAGTATTATAAACATCAAAGTTGCTAAAAGACTAGATCTTAATTGTTCCCACAGGAAAAGGAAGTGATAACTATGTGACATGTTAGAGGCATTAGCTAAACTTACACAATGTTATATGTCAATAAAGTCGGTCGTCGTCACCATCATTTGGGGTGGAGGACGCTCAAATGGCTACACCGTCCCCCACCTCCCCCCACCCCTCCAACTTCCTGCTAAAGAACTGGGACAGAACCTGGAGAGGTTCAACCTGGGGTAGGCACTCTGAGCCCAAAGAAGTTGCCTTAATTTAGGAGAAGGGCGCCACCCTCTGGTGAGGACATGAAAGAACAGCAGGGAGGACTAGGCCAGTCTGAGCAACCTGGAGTTGCTGCTGAGTGTCTGGCTCTTTCTTTCCCATAGAAGAGAAAGGGAAACCTCACAGAAACACACAAATAGGCTAAGTCAAGATGTGACGGAAAGCTTTTAGTGCCAGCAGGAAGATTGGGTGCCGAGATCTGCCTTTCCCACATTTTTATGAGGCCAATTATTTCAAAATGGGTACATAACAAAATAGAAATCTAGAAAAAATACCCTTGGAATATAAATGCCTGACCTGGGAATTGAATAGCTTTTAATATCCATGTCTGGAGTAGGACTCAGGGGCAGGGCAAGGTGCCCCAGAGGAAGACCTCCTTAAACGTCACCAGCTTGCCCATGAGTGTGGTGAGAGTCTTCGGTTGTTTGAATATGTTTTCTCAAGTACTCAAACTTGAGTGAATTGAAAAATTGGGATGGAGGAATAAGATTCTAGAACCTGTAACCAAGATGCAAACTGTCTTAGTGGTACAACAGTGATTGGCTGAAGCTGCTCGTCACTCAAGGATTGGTGTGGATTTATGAGGAGGAAAGAAAGGCACTTCCTGCACTGGCTGGTGAGGCTCAGCTGAGTGGAGCACAGCCCTGTGCACCTACAGGTTGTGGATTCCGTCCCTGGTCAGGGCACGTGCCTGGGTTTCAGGTTCGATTCCCGGTCCAGGCACAGATGGGAGGCAACTGATCCATGTTTCTCTCTCTCTCATACTCTCTCCTGTCTTCCTCTCCTAAAAGCGATGGAAAAGTGTCTTCCAGTTAGGATAAAAAAGAAACAAAGAAGAAAGAAACCAAAGGCACTTCTTTTGTCAACATCATCCAGCCAGAAGCACACCTGGACGGAACAGGGTCAGTGTGTTGCTCAGTGCAGTGGCGGAGACAGCGCACCCCGGGGCCTGTCTGAGAGAGAGGGTGCGGGAAGGACTCACTGTAGGCATCGGGTTTGTGTTAGGCTATTTTGAGGAGGGTTTAAGGAAGTGAGTATTTGCTTTGGGTTGGGGGCTGTCAGGAAGCTGGGACCATTCATTGACTGGCCTTCTTAACAAGTGTTACCTGGAGGGAAGCAGGACTAGAGGGAGGTGAAAGCTGCCATCGGTAAGGAAGCTGCAGTCTCTCATCTTGGCTAGGACGGGGGGATGATTGCTTGTTTTTGTGGTTTGGGGAATATTCATGTTTTCATTTTTCTTCAGACATGGCTCCAGAGGGGCCTGATGTTTGCCTTTTTCCATCAGCCTCAGGGCAGCCTTGCCTTACACTAAGGTTCTGTGAGGTTGTGTGTGTTCCTCAGCAGAGCATGAAGGCCGGGCTGGGGGAGCCTGGGTCATTTCCTGGGGGCCAGGGGATGTAATTCTCTCTCTCCCTTTCAAAAGTACATTAAAATTAGTAAGAACAGGTCCTTTCCAAACAGTGTTAGAAATGAAGGACATAAGTCTCTCAAACCCACTGCCACTGCTGTTTGCTTTAGGAGACTTCCAAGTGTTACGTGCTTATCTCAGCCCAAGAGAAGGGGTATGAGGATACCAGGAATAATTTAAAGATTGAGTTTCCATATATAGGTATTTCCGCCCTGGCTGGTGTGGCGGCTCAGTGGATTGAGTGCCAGCCTGTAAACCAGAGGTCGCTGGTTCAATTCCCAGACAGGGCACATGCCTGGGTTGCAGGCCAGGTCCCCAGTAGGGGGCACATGAGAGGCAACCACACAATGATGTTTCTCTCCCTCTCCTTCTCCCTCCCTTCCCCTCTCTCTAAAACAAAAGTACATAAGTAAAATCTTTAAATGCATATTCATTGCCAACAAATTCCTTATAAACCTAATTGGTATATGTACACTTTGAAAGATCAAAGACATCCTTGATTTCATTGGCTGCCCACCACCACCTGTACCACTGCCTAAACGCTATCAAACGACAGCAGTCACTCAGTGGTCTTTGCTGACAGGGACGTAGTTTCACTGGGGCAGGTGGTGGCTTTGCCAGATGGGAGATCTTCAACCTTATCTTCCTTTGGCCAGGTGTCAGTTATAGAATCTTAAATTCAAATGTGGCAGCCCGCTACAGCTTCCATTGCCCGTTAGCATCTGGGAAATTCACACTGTCCTGGCTCATTTAAAACAGCTTCTTGACTAGACGAAGGACCTAAAGTATATTGTAAACATTCATACCATTGGATGTGAGGGAACCTTACAAATTTAACAAGAGTCTCTGACATAAGCAAAATCTGTAAAATTTAGCGAGGACCCGCCAGTGCAGCTTAATTTCCTATACGAGCTTTCCTCCTGTAATTTCTTCTATACACACTGCACAGCCGGCAGCAGTGCTATTTAGGCAGATATTAATTAAATATCATAGGCAAGTCTGCCTTCTGAGAATATAGACAGGCATATAAAAGTTGCTGAATGGCTAGACAGCCTTTGAGCTGAGTTAGAATCTGGGACTTCGTAGCAAAAACTACTCTAAAGATATGTGCTAGAAAAGTTGAATGAACCTGAAATGATAGTTGTACACAAAATAGAGGAGAGCAACCTGAGTCCTGCGGGGAAAGCTCGAAAGACTATTTGAGGGAGATTTGAAAAGAGACATGTTCCCCAAACTCTTCAAAGTCACCGACTCTGTCTCCTCCACCCCCTGCTTTGGTGCAGGACCCCACAGGCCATGGGAATCAGTTAGACCAAGTGAGGCGCCCTGAGCAGGGCTTGCAACAGTAGCACCCAGGACTCAGAGTCACACATGGGTGGAAGGAAGGGAAGACAAGGAGTGATGGAGGGACTGAGGGAGTAAGAAAGAACGTTAGCAAAAAGGTATACTCATGGCATTGAAATAAATTTGAAATCCCCCAAAGAAGGTGGGAAAACCACAGCTAAAGAAGAAAGGAATTTGTGGAAGAGAGAGCAAAATGTGCAAGTCTTGTTGACGCTGATGGATTAGGACAAGGAGGCCAACAGGAACGCGGTTAATTGTCCTTACATCGCGTGTACCGTAGGTGGCGCCCAAGGCACTTCAAAATGCCTCCAATAGATTTTTTTTTTCCTGCTTTGTTTCTTTTTTAAATTTAGTTTTTTTAAATTATACTTTACATTCGATCTTACTTTGATCTAGTCTCAGGTGTACAGTGGAGTGGTTAGGCAATCACGTACTTTACTAAGTGCCCTCCTGGTACTTCAGGCGCCCGTCTGGCCGCAAGCATCGGTGTTACAACGTTATCGACTATAATCGCCTCACCTTTCTACCCAATCTTTCAACCATCAGTCTGTTCTCTGTATCGATGAATCTGATTCTGTTTGTTCATTTATATTGTTATTTGGGTTCCACATACAAGTGAAATCACATGGCATTTGTCTTTCTCTGAGTTATTTCACAGAGCATACTATCCTCTAGGTCCATCCATGCTGTCTCGAACGGTAAAATTTCGGCGTGGGGGCGTTTATGGCCAAGTAGTATTCCATTACGCAAATGTACCAGTGCTCCTTATCCACTCGTCTATGATGAGCACTCGGGTTGCTTCCGTAGTTTGGCTATCATAAGTAATGCTACAATGAACATAGGGGTGCAAATATTTCTTAAAATTAGTATTTCAGCATTCTTTGGACATATACTCAGAAGTAGAATCAGTAGGTCATAAGGCAGTTCCATTTTTTGTTTTTTCAGGAAACTCCAAACTGTTTTTCACAGTGGCTGCAGCAGTCTGCATTCCCAAGAACAGTGCACAAGGGTTCCCCTTTCCACATCCTCGCCAACACTTGTTGTTTGTTGATTTATCGATGATAGCTATTCTGACAAGGGCGTGGTGATATCTCATTGCGGTTTCAATAT
>PVJI01025848.1:0-19813 GCA_004026765.1 Micronycteris hirsuta
TGAGTCCCAGTTTCCTTATCTCTATTGGTTCCCTGCAGATCTCTCCTCATCTGTTCAAGCAAGTTCGTTAATTTTTCATCGAATTCTGAAAGCATCCTTATTACCAGGGATTTGAACTGTGCATCTGATAGGTTGGCTATCTCTTGGTCAGTTAGCTCTGGGGTTTTGATCTGTCCCTTTCTTTGGGCCATTTTTTCCCTCCTCGGTGAACCTGTTACTGTAAGGGGGGCGGAGTCTTGGGGATCCCCTGTGCAGGGAAGTTCCCGGTAGTTGTGCTTGTGCTGGGACTGAAGCCTCTGGGGGTGGGGCCTGAGCGCACAATGGCGCCTTCTCTGCTCTCCGCACCCACACCGCCTCCTGCAAGCACTTCGGGTCCCTTTGCGCTAACTCCGGGGGTCGCTCCGGGGTCGGTGGGAGCCGGGCGCAGACCGAGCTTCAGTCGGTCCCCGTATGGGTGCGCTTCAGCCCTGCGGAGACCGCCCCTCCAACCGTGGACCTGCCGTCTGCTCACCTGCTCGCTGCGGGGTCGCCGAGCACTCTTCCTTCGCTCTGCACCTTCTGGTTCACCAAACTTGATGAATGTATCTTCTTTAATTCCTTGGTTGTCCGACTTCCTCTCAATATGATTTTCTGTCAGATCTGGCTGTGTTTGGATGTGTATATTTCTTTTTTTCCCTTGTTTGGTTGTGCGAGGCGGTACGGTGCATTCACCTATGCCGCCATCTTAGGAAGTCTCCTCAGCTGTTCTTTTTAATGTGGCCATCATGAAATTTTAAATTACACATGGCTGACATTATGTATCGGTTAAACAACACTGGTCTAGGGAAAGGCAAGGCCTTGAACATCCAGTTTTACTTTTGTTCAATAGTAAATAGCGGGCCACTAAAATTTAACATTGTACACATTAGTAGCTTTTTTATAGTAAAAGAAAATATTGCAGCATTTGGAAAAATAAAAATAAGACTTTATTTTAAAGGCCCTTTAAAGGTTAAAAATTTAAATGAACAATGAATTAAAGTAGAAACAAAGTTACTACCCCTCTCCTGCAAAAAAAGGTTTCCAGGCCTTTTAAGATTTGACTACTTTACAATGGCTGTATAGTACACAGCTTCAAACAAGTTTCTAATTTTGGATGTATGGCAAAACATTTATAAAGTCGTTATTTTGACCAATGTTTGCATTTATTCCTTCTTTTGACAGTCACAGCTCTCAACATCTCATTTTTCCACAAACTAGTAAAAATTTCACCACCATCTAACATCAGCTGCCCAAACCAGAAATGATTCCACTAAAATTCCACTTTAACTTTACCCCATTTAAATTGCACCTCCCTAATTCATTTCAAATGTTCCTTAATATTTCACCCCATTCCTAACCCAAACCTAAAAGCCACACAGCTAAATATAGTAGAAATAGGATTTAATTAAATTTCTGCCTCTACTGGGACTCTCTGGCTCATTTAATTCACTTTCGTGATTTTTAACTCCCAAATCGTGTCTCTAGCTCAGATCTTTCTCAAAATACCTCAGAATTAGAACACCAACTCAGCTGCTAGAAACATCCACTTGAATATTCCACTGGCATCCCAATCTCAAAATGTCCAAAAATTCAATTTATCATCTTTCCCATCCAATTTGTTACTTATCACCTATTCTCCAAATGTTGGGACTGTCAGAGTTCCCACAATAGAAAATTGGACAATTTGTTTCTCAATATCCAACTACTCAAACCCGTCCCGTTTTGTCTTAGTCAGTCCTCAAATCCTTTCCTTTCCATCCCAACAAACTCTCACCTAAGCTCCCTTTAGCAACCAATACCCAAACTTCATGTGCTCTCTGAAGACTTCCATGATCTTATTATTGCCTTTCTTGTTTGTCTTGCACTCAGTAATTCAGTCATAGTAACTGCTTGTAGTTTATAAATGCACTAGGTTGTTTCTCATCAATCTATCTTTTTTTAATGTGCTCTCTATGCCTAGATAGCTGCCTCTCCAATTTCAGGGGAATGTGGTCTCAAGTGCCCACCCATGAAAGAATAAGTAAATCTAAGCACACAGAGATGTTACTGGTTTTAAAATCTAAGAATCAACACAATGAGTCTATCCCATAGTAAAGGTTCTTAGGTGTAGAAACCTACCATCAGGATGCATTTCCAGTCATCAATATTCCCCAGTGGGGCTTAGAGGCAGTTAGCTAGTCATGCATCCTGGACCAAGAAAATGAGTATCCTCAACATTGTTTCTTTAAACCACAACTTCTGGTTAATATTTTCAGTTCTTTTTATTATTTAATTTATTGGGTTACCTGTTCCTAAACATCCTTTCCAAAACTGGCTTCCAAAATTCTGCTTGACTTAGCATCCTCTGTTCAGTCATCTGGAAGAAGTGATTTGCTGAGGTAAGTCTAGGAAAAAAGGGCAAAGAAGCTGTGTAGGTGACCTACAGTAAAGTGATGTTCCTAGAAGCAGGGAGTGAAACTGCAAGGTCAATAAAGGAAATGTGCTGGACACACACTACATCAAAACATTGTTCACTTGGAAATCACAACTTGTCATCTAAACACTGAATACCATACAAGGAAAATATAACAAAGTCTATAGGAGACCATTCTGCGTGGCATGGGCCCAGCTCCCACTTGGAAAGGCCAGTGGAAAGCAAGGTCCGGTACACAGGACCCACACCCATGGATAGGTTCTCCTGTGCGAAATCAGGCCTGCATTGTGCCTAGGCTGCTTTGAGGCTTGCTTTTTGCTAAAACTCCCTCACCCTGAATTGAGGCAATAAATGTTTACTGCGTATCTTTAAAGTAACTTCCTAAAGTCTGTGCTAAACCTTCCAACTACAGTGTCACCAGTCCAACTACTTTTCCCTTTACATTTGCAAATACCCTTCTTCTTTGAAGTAATTAGCAACACCCTCTCCTTTGTTTTCTGTAAGATAACCACCTAAAGCGAACCTGTGCATAGTAAATGAGGACCATCCTCCATATAATGTGCCCAGAAAAGTAATAAGAGCCTGTCAAGGCAAGGGTTGACTCGCTCTTCTCTTGAGAGTGGCCGAGGTGCTCTGAGGTACTGTCCCCTTGAGAAAGTGGCCATGCCATCCCTTTTTCTCCACAGAATTCGGTAGTCCGTGTGAATTTGTCTCGTCTTAGCCACAATGCCTCGGACCCCACAAGCCAGGGTCCACATCAAAACTCCATTATCAGGCTTCAATATTCTCAAGATATTCAGTAATCCACAGACCAGTGAGTATGAAAATGGATTGTGTTAATAACGCAGGTTCCATACATTAATTTTTATGATCTCATCATAAGAACAGAAGCTTCCCTGGGAGCTCAAGGTAAAGGAGACTTACTGTATCTATACTAAGAGTTTAATGTTGAATTGAATGAAAATGTGGCTCAGCTGATATCTTCTCCATTGAAGATCATAGGTGCCTCTTTGCTACCTCAAAGTTTCTTCTGCTCTTTTCTCTCACTGTATTTTCCATTCTATATTCCAACTTATCTGCCCAATGTTCTTCCTCTAGACTGTAACCATCTTGAGAAGTGTCTTTCCATCTTTGCATTCCTAATATGTAACAGTGCTAGGTCTACCAATTCACTGACTTATCAAGTCATTGTCTCCTTTTTTTAATCCTCACCCGAGGATACACTTACTGATTTTAGAGAGAGGAAGTGAGAGGTGTGTGTGTGTGTGGAGGGGTGGAGAGAGAGAGAGAGCGAGAGACAGAGAGAGAAGGAAACATCTATGTGGAAGAGAAACATCAATTGAACCCTAAACCCAAGTACGTGCCCGGAGAGGGGATCGAACCCCTACCCTTTTGATGTATGGGACGACACTCCAACCAACTGAGCCACTCAGCCAGGGTTCAAGTCTTCTTTGTACTTGATAAAACCACCCCCCCCCAAAAAAAAACTAAACCAATGCTACTCAAAGTAGCCAGCCCATAAGCTATTTGTTTACGAAAAAGGGTTTGAACCAGAACGTGTAAAAGAATGGTTTCCTTTTTTCTGAGAAAGTCTTGCTATGAAAAGAAACTGACTAGCTAAATTAAAGTGTTTTAGTGATGCAGCTGATTTACATTCATTCTTGCCTCACTTTGATCCAAACATTGAAGAGTTAGAAAAAAAGACACTTTTCTTAAAGAAAAGCAAAATGCTGAGGAATGGATGGTTAAAATTAACTTTAGGGTCTTCATCCATCTTTACAAGACACATATGCTTTCAGATCCCCCAAGAATTTAAAATAAAAGCACCTATTTTCACTGATTAAAAAAATAAAGACACAGGGCACTTAAAAAGTTTCTTAAAAGCCAAGACGCATTAAAAAAAACCTAATAAATTTTTAATTTTTTCCTTTTTTGTAACAGGACAAGTAACAGATTACATCAAACTTCAGAACTTCTCAAATATCTAGTTATTATACATATTCCCATCTGTCTTGCAGGGAAGGATCTTGGTCAGTTTAACAGTTTCAGGTAAAATAAGCTGCATAATAGTATATATTACAATAATAAATGTACAATGTTTACATGAAATATGTTTTAGAAGCAAGATAAAGATGCATCTGCATCAAAAGGCGACCTTTTAAAATGCCACAACTACTTTTTACATTCACTCTTGCAACAGGTCACAAGATGGGGTCACTAAGCTCAGATAAATCACTATGATGCACATAAAATGGTTATTTTATATATTATATATTTATATTTTCACATTTTAGCATCTGAGACATAAACTGAGAATTTAACATTTATTCTCTTCAGATAACAAGTCATTTTTTATTTCTCATAAACATGGTGCCCACAAAAGCACACAGGTAAGGCACAATAGGGTTTCTGTTACAGAACAGTGTGCATCATGTTTACTTAACCAGAAAACGTGCATTATCTGTGCAAGTTCATGCTGCAAACCCAACACACATACAATTAAAACCAAACAGGAAACTGAGCTTTAAACAAAATCAAAATTGGTACAATTTCAGCTGTTTCACATACTCATTTGAACTGACAATGATAGATCAATGGGTTTTGTTTTTTTTTAAGTTATTACAAGTAAACTTTGCTCTGTAACTATTTTATTCTGAAATCAAAAACCATAATAAAGTAACTTTATTGAAACAAAGTAAATACTGAGGCACAAAGCAACGGTCACTCGTGCATTTACTATATTGCAAACTTCCATGACCCAAAATTGTAAATATGATTTTTCAAATACACATTTTGCTAAACAATGTGCCCTGCTTTAACCTTGACATACGACAGGGGAGCTAACATTTTATTAAATTATAAATAGATTGGGAAAATTACTTAATCCCAATGATACTATATCATAGCCCTAGTATTTATAATAAATACAGCTTTTCACAAAATATTTTTCCAATATCTGCCAATTGCTTCTTTATTGCTCACATAAATTTGAATCCATTACGACTGGTATCAAAACTTTCACACAAAATCATACTCAAGACATTTTTATATAAAACCTATAAAAGATATTTGAAACTTGTATCTAATACTTCCAGGTGTTTGGCTGTTTGATCTATGTGATAGTACAGCCATATGTATATGTGTGTGTGTATATACACATACACACACATATATAT
Source organism: Micronycteris hirsuta (assembly GCA_004026765.1). NCBI lineage: Eukaryota > Metazoa > Chordata > Mammalia > Chiroptera > Phyllostomidae > Micronycteris > Micronycteris hirsuta. The sequence continues at coordinate 5,608 of PVJI01025848.1, forward strand.
ATACACACATACACACATATATACACATACATATATACAAATTAGATTATGAATAAAATAAGAAGCTTATTTTACTGCTTTAATGCAGACATCCTCACAAAACAAGACTACTTTCTCCACCACCAGCATTTATACATATATACAAACGCCAGTTTAAGTACATGTACATCCACTTATCTGCAACCACGTTTTAAACCCAAATTGGTTTTCCCACATTCTGGCTGTTGCAAATGACTCTCTTACAAGCAACAGAAACCTAAGTTTAAATTGGGAAATGAATAGTTTTACCACATTAGCCTGTAAGGAACTATGCAGGTTACTGTATATAAGAATTTACAACATTAGTTCACAGGAAATTATGGAATACAAGAAGCCTCTTCACCATGCTTTTGTGTGGTTATCAAAACACTTCTTGGTGCAAAAATACCACCACCACATCTGAAAATACATAATAAAGTCTATGTTCCTCATGCAAAACTTTAAATGCATTGGCTTAAGTGAGCTCCAAAAACTGAATGAAACCATTATTTACCTACTCAGCACTGCTGCGTCACTGCTAAGTCCCTTTGGAACCTTAAGATTTCTGGAACGTTCAAACAGAGCTGTATTCAATAAAAATATTACATACAAAAAGCATTTTAAAAGGAAGACAGGAAGCCAAACAGGAATTTTCGAATTTTCCTATTGTAAATAACAGTCCTAGGAGTGGAAGAAAATCTTTTCAGGAACCTCCTTGAGAGTTGGCAAGGCCAGTCCGCAGACGAAGATGAGACATAGAGTTCATGTGTTTGTTTGATGGCTTCAAGGGAGTGTTACAAGTGAGAGCGTGGGGAAAGCGATGGTGGTATCTGTCTAGTCGTAAATATTTTACTGTAACCAATTTTCCTGTTGTAAGATAAAATAATATTTTAGATCTGTAAAAATGTGCTTTATAATTTATAGAAAAACTGGGGTAAAAAACAAACAGAAATAAAATGATCTAAAGTTATTATTCTAAAAATGCTAACGTGAAATTCTTTAATGTAAAATCTGGTATAGTTTAAATAGTAAGCCATAATTTATCTCTTCAAAATGTTTATAATACTCAAATTCCTTACCATCAAACCAAGAGCCATGCAATGCCTTAAAAGCTTTTCCAGCATATTCCGGAGACAGACATTTAACATATACACAACCCTGTAATATTAAAAAAAAGAAGAAAAAAAGAATAGTCTTAGTTTTAGCAGCAACAGATTCAAAACATAGAATTCAATAGTAAAAGTTACTTTACCTCACGTGAATTTTTGTCTACTGCAATATGAACAATGCCATCATTATCACTGCATTTTTCTAAAATTGCTTCTTGAATTGCCAAATGCCACTGATCCCCTATTTCCCTAAAAATTAATGAAAACAAAAATCAACAACCATATTCCTACTCAGTAAGAAGTCTTTTGTCTCTTAAAACATATATATCCTACTAGAATGGGGATAGTTTAAAAACTACATATTGTTAAAGGTAGTAGTAAATAAATGCTTGGCACTAGTAGTAGGTAAATTTTAAAAATATTAGCATTCAGAAGCTCAGCCCTTTTCTCACTTTCCAGTGTAAAAACACGCAGAGCTGAGGCCATAAAGGATTAGCCCATGACAGCACAAATGTGCTGTCATTTTTGTTTCAAATCCTACACAGCTTCAGTCATTTGTTTTTTCTTTCTACACAAATGTTAATAAGCACTTCAATGAGTTGGAGTGGTCTGGTAAATGCTGAATATTATTTTATTTTCAAAGCCCTAAACTTAAGGAAAATTCTTAGTAAATACAGTAAGTCCTCACTTAACACCATTAACAGGTACTGTGACTTTAAGTGAAATGACCGACGACAACCAATTTTACCAGAGGCTAACTGATATATACAGGAGTTAAGTTACTACAAATCTCAACGTTGCAACAAAATGACATTAAACAAAACGACCTTATTCAAGGACCTGCTGTAGTGTAGAGCTTCTCTTCTCCAAATAATTAGAGTAATACAGGACATTCTGTAGAAAGAGTTGTCTCCCTATTAAAGCTTTAAGATATCCTACTGCACAAATGCACATTTGTGATGCAGGCCGTGGGGCAGAGGGGAAGATGGCTACACTTTAAGTGGTAATCTTCAAGCCTGGCTGGTGTAGCTCAGTGGATTGAGCGCGGGATGGGAACCAAGAGGTCCCGGTTCGATTCCCAGCTAGGGCACATGTCTGGGTTGCGGGCCAGGTCCCCAGTGAGGGCCATGTGAGAGGCAACCATACATTGCTCTTTCTCCCTCCCTTCTCCTCTCTCTGAAAATAAATAAATAAAATCTTAAAATAAATAAAGTTTTTTTAAAAATAAATAAATAGCCCTGGCTGGCGTAGCTCAGTGGATTGAGCGCGGGCTGGGAACCAGAGGGTCCCAGTTCGATTCCCAGTCAGGGCACATGCCTGGGTTGCGGGCCAGGTCCCCAGTGAGGACCATGTGAGAGGCAACCATACATTGCTGTTTCTCTCCCTCTCTTTCTCCCTCCCTTTCCCTCGCTCTAAAAATAAATAAATAAAATCTTTAAAATAAATAAATAAATAAATAAATAAATGGTAATCTTCACCTTAGGTAACAAAATACTGGACTGGTACTGAGTTCCTAACCATTAAGGTATGAGGTAAGACTCCCAAGAGGATTACCACCTTGCTAATTTTTTCTATACCTGCAAAACAGAGGCTGTGTATTCCCCATGCTTCTGATTTTGCTGTCACTTATTCGGAATTTCATCATATCAACTATTTCTTGAAATTAATGAGTTATTAATTGGAACTTATGGGAATTTTATATTAAACAATTTCCACTGTGAGGATTAAAAAAAAAAAATAAAGACAGAATCTGTCATATCATTGAACAGATAAGTGGCTGCCTCCAAGAAGCAAACTCTAAAGATTATAGCAGTTTCTATGTTAAGTATTATGGATTATAAGGCAATAACTTTAGACTGTGCTATTCTCTGGATGCATGTACTGCTCAAATTATATAGACAGAAAAGTTTATCAAATATCAAATGGACAGAAAACTTTCTTAAATATTACATGGATAAATAGGGCTGTAGAATAGAAGGTATGTAACATCTTTGTAGAGATTTTTTACAATAAGATTAGAAATTTAAAAATAAGATTTGTTTTACCTCTACTGCCAACTGAGGAAAAGAACATTGGCAAGTACGACTCACACATCTAACGAAGAGTACTGTTTGTAGTGTGTGTGTCATTAATTCGACGCAAGCACTGATCTGCTATGGAGATTCACAGTGAACACGCAGATTTATGAAAGTTTTACAAATCATTTTATATCTGTGCCTTTTGGCCAAACCTTTGCTTGGAATATAACAAAAGAAAAACACAGTATTTCTGTAGTTAGAGAATGAGAAATAAAAGACATCTTTCAATTACAGACATAGCCTAATACTGATTTTTTTGGCCAAATATTCCAAATAAAAATCACATATATCCCTGATAATAGCACTTACATAACTGGATCAAACATATTTCGAATCTTGAGACACGGCGTCAGACTGTTTGGTGGTGAATTTCTTCTATCTAAATGAAATGCTACAAAAAACAAATTAGTTTTACTATTTGCCATTATTCCATTTTATTGAAGAGGTATTCACTCATTCAGTCATTCAAAAGTATCTACTATATACTCTTACTATGAGGCAGAGCCCTGGATGCTAAGGCAAATAAGACAGAGTTGTTGCTCTCACGCAATGGACAGTTTAGAAGGAGAGACATGAAACAGTGTCACCAAAGAAATACTAATTGTGGTAAATTCTAAGAAAGAACAGTACAGAAAGCTGTCTAAGTAACTTAAGCTTAAGTCTGAAAGTATCAGATAATACTTCACCACGGCAGTGAAATTTATGCTGGCACCTAAAGAATGAATAAAAATAGGCAGAGTGAAAAGAGGTGTAAAGGACATTTCAGGGAAAGGTGACACAGCTCACACACCACCCACGAAGCAAGTAGAAGCCTGGTTATTCAAGTCATTCAAAGCCACTGTGGTCAGAGCAAGGACAACAGAGAGGTAAACCTGAAGAGAGAGACATCAGAGTGTCAGGACCATGCAGGCCGCAGTAAAGTATTTAGACATTACCATAAGGGCAACAGAAAGCTACTCATTTTCAGGAGAGGAATGAATAATATGATGAAATCTGTCTTTTAAAGTTACCAATTTTAAAAATAGTCTGCCATGTGGAGAATCAATTAGGTATAAGCAAAAGTGAACAAAGGAGACCAGTTAGCAGTTATTGGAGTTGCCTAAGACGGAAATGATAATTTGGATAAGACAGGCCAACCTTGCACGTGGAAATAAGTGGATAGAACTGGAACGTATTTTGGAGTACATCTGATGTGATTCATTTAAAAAACTGCAAATGGAGGGGGCTAAGAGAGAGGTTATGGGTGACTCCCAGATTTATGGCAGAATCAACTAAGGAGAGGTATCATTAACCAGACAGGAACACTGCAGGAAAAGTCAGTTTGCAGAGAAAAGATGCTGAGTTCACACACATGTTGAATCTGTGGTGCCCCTCTCCGAGTAGAGAAAGTTAAGTATATAGCTGGGTTTAAGAATCTGAAAACTGGAACAGAAGACTTAGTTCAAGATATAAATTTGGGAGTTATCAATATATATATGGTAAATGAAGCCACAGCAAGAGATCATCTAGGGAGACAGGAAGAATGAGAAAAGAAGATAATCTTGAGAAGCTTAATACCTAGAAGTCTGGGAAAAGAAGGCTGAAGAAATGATTTGAGGTACAAGGAAACCAGAAAAAAGTAGCAGCACCAAAACCAAAAGAAGAAAGTTTCTAGGCAGGCTAAATTGTTAACAGTTCTAAGTAAAATAAGGACAGGGAAAAAAAAATCCACTGGATTTACCAATATGGAAGTTTGAGAGCTGTTTCTTTAGAATGATGGGGATGGAAAACAGACTGGAGTCAGCTGAAGAATAACTATCACGATAGGTGAAAAAGTAAAGTTTGTGAGTAAACTGTATAATGCTATTTGGCTATAAATAGGTGAGATAGGGTAATAGCTACAGGAAAATGTAGAGTTCAACAACAGCATTTTAAAGACGAGAGAGACTACAGCCTGTTTAAGTGCTGATGAAAAGACCCATCAGTGCCCTGGCCTAGTGGCTTAGTTGGTTGGGGCAACATCCAGAAAACCAAAAGGCTGTGAGTTTGCTTCCCAGTCAGGGTGCACATAGGAGGCAAGTGATCTATGTTTCTCTTTCTCTCTCTCCCTCTCTAATCAATAAATGTATCCTCAGGTGAGGATTAAATTAAAAAAAAAAAAAAAAGATTCAATGAAAGCAGGAACATGAAACAGTAAGGGAAGATACAGGTCTAGCACAAATTAATGCCCCCTTTTTATTATAAAATCATAAGCATGTAATTCTGTAACATAACAATATCACACTCAACCATATCCTATCACATTTTAGGTGAAATGTTCAAATCAAAACTATAAGTTAGTACACCCATATTATTACCCTACCAACAACACTCAGGCAGATGTTACTTCTGCCGGACCCTGTACTCAAGAAGACAAGGTAACGACTCGGGTCTCTGTAAAATGAGACAGCTCCTCAATTCCAACAGAAAGTGAGGATGAGTACTGATTCTGGTAATTTTATGGATTTGGTGATGGAAATCTGAGGCAAGTACAATCTCATCGCTTCGACTTGAGTTGTCAACTGAGAATCAAGAGATAAAAAAAGGGCAAAGGTTTGAAAAAGGGGAAGAAATCTAAACTTGGTATCGAAGAGAGGAGGAAAGTGAAGTGACTAGTAAAATATGGTAAGAATATTCAAGTCTGGTAGTGCTGAGGACCTAATTGAAGTTAACTGTTCATGAAGGTACTAGTTAGCCAAGTTGTATGATTTTTCTCCTGCTGTGCTCAAGTCACTTGCACATAGACAAGCAGAAACAAAAGTCTCATTCTTAGTTGGAATTTAGCAGCATAATATGAAGGAGGGGTAATGACTTAAGGATACTAGCAAGAGTGATAGAAAGACGAATCATGGAAGCTAAAGTAGACAGAAAAAGAAGTAAAGCTAGGAAGAACTGGAGAAAGTAGGGACATCAAAAAAATGAGATTATGAGGAGTTTAAAAAACCTCAAATATATAAAGCAAGAAAGGTGAAAGGATGAGTTTATGGTTAAAGACCAGAGTGTATCAATTAAAGATTTCAGAAGTACCTAGTGATAAGAGATATCTGAGGTGATCCTGACAATTCCTGACATGAGGAGGAACTGTCATTGGATATGAAAAATCTTTGCCAAACCACAGATCAGAAAAGTCTGTGAACCTCTAGTACCTTCCACTTTTCTAACAGTGTATAGATTCTGTTCTTAGATGACCTTTTAGTTGCAGGCAATCTGACTTCCTTGAATTCCAATAATGGCCTGGGAAAGCATGGGATGAACCAGAGGAAAAAAACTCATACCACCTTATACTAGCTTAGACCCAAGTGTCCACAAAATAACAGAGCTGGGAGTAACTATTCCTGCTAACTTCTAGTCAGAAAGTAGTTCTAAAGATCAAATTGATTTTAGATGCTTTGGCCCCCTAACTAAATTATAATCACTTCCTGGGCCAAGCAGAGACACCACAGTTACTGAATGATACAGCTCAAACACCTCAGGAACCACCTCGGGATCCATCCAATGCTGTTTGTTCCAAACACAACATCTGTCAGAGCATAAACAGTTCTCTGGCTCCTCAGCTGGTATTGTTTGATTTTTAACTGGAGCTTTAAAATACCTTTAGAGATACTAATATTATATAATCATCTAATTTATATATTACTATCTTTTAGAAACTTAATTCAATAACATCAACAATTTAACAATTACTTGGGAAAATACTATTAAATGATGACAGCCTGTAATGGTAGTGAATTCATAAGACTACTGTAATTACCAGCCCTGTACCTTCTAATTAAATAATGGCATTTATAGGGGGAGAAACATTAAGCTTATTCCTAAGTTAAACTATCTTTTTATATAAACTACCAAAAACACTCAGTGTACAACCATATTTATACAGCATAATATTTGTGTTCAGATATATTTAAAAAGCTGAATTTATTTTATGTATTAATTTTTTAAAAAAGTAGCTCAGTCAGCTATATTTAGATAGACTTTACACTTAATGGCATAAAATACAATGCTAAATCTGAACTCTATTATTAGAGCTATATGTTCTTAAAATGGGGCAAAAGATTGTACAGCTATCATTAAGGAATATTCCACCTTATTAGCTTCTTATAATAATTCTCATTATTATAAAATTCTTAAAAGATTTCAGATCTCTCTTGCTACGAAGTCTATAGACTTTTATCATCATAACCATCCAAAAACTGAACAGGTCTACTTCAAACAAATAGCTACTAGGTTCTACCTCAGGATTTCCTGCCTTCAGGAACTAACTCAGTAACAGGTATCTTACTTTACTCTAAAATTCCTTTCTAGGTTCCAAACCCCTAATCCCTGTAACTGTTTATCAAAGACTGTCAAGTAAAAGGAGGTTAAATGTACAATTCTTTACATAGCACATTTAGAAATATTTTAATTAAGAGAGCTCAGTACTTGGCATTTAGTTTATGAACAGTTAATACACTGCAACTGGAACCCTGATGAAATACTAATATAAAAAGTAGTATGACACTTTTAAAATCTTCTATCAATTTATGTTGAATATTACCACTACTACAACTGACAAAGTTGGATTATATCACACTTGTACAGTCCTGGCTAAAGAAAATGACAAAGTAAAAATAATGATCTGTGGTTTTAAATTCTAGAGTTTATAGAACATCCAATTGAACACACTTAATAAATCATACCGCTAATATATAAGAACAAAATGGATTATTATTCGGTCAAAAGTTGTCTTCAGATTCATCTTAAAAAACCTCACATTTGAAAAATAAGATAAACTATAATGATTACAAAATTCCTATGAACAAAATATGGCCTTTTCTAGAACTTCAAATACATGTATGAGTACCAACTGCTGGCTCTATGAAGAAATCAGGCTAAGACTCCACACCCTTTATAACCAGGTATTAAGGTAATCAGATATGAACTGGATTTGAATTCTTTGTTCCCAGTGTCAAAGGGCCCTTCTACACGCACCTTTAAAGCAAATAATACACTCTTTAGTGTGCTCTTTGGCAACGTCAAAGCGTCATACTTATGCCATGGTTATTCAAGCTTATTATTCAAGCTGTTTGAAAGTGAAAATTAGAAAAAAGGGAGAGACTGGATTTTTTTATAATTTCAAAATAATTTATACCAGTCTTTATCATACATGCTATGCTTGATAAACAGTGATAAACATGTTTTTATCCAACAAGAAGAATAAAAGAAACTCAACTCACTACTAGTCCTAAAATGCAAATTAAACTATGATATTTTATCATTCTACTAACCATTAGGATACAAAAAATTCAAGTGAGGTAACAGTTATCACTAGTAGAGATTTGGTTACATAAGAAACCAATCACTAAACCCTCCTATATACTTACATTTACATGTTTTTTGCAACGATGCAGGCATAAAAAAAATATTATATGCCAAGATTCCCACAAAAGCTACTTTGCACAGGGAATATGCAGGTAGAAGGGGAAAAAAGTAGGCAAGCAAAATTGGAAAAAAGGGCAGTTAAAAACTTGTGATTCCACTTGTATGTTTTACATTACTGTACACACACACACACACACACACACAAAGGTCTGTCTAGAAAAAGTCCAGCCATTGTTAATGTAACGAGAATGGTTTGCACGGCATCAATACAACCTGGCAGCCAAGGAGAGGAGAGTGGGCTGGAATGTACGTACATGAACAATGATGACTTCACTGTACTAGTCCATGGGGGCAGCAGACGCCCATTGAGTGAGCATGTGTACTGACTGTTTGGCCATCACATTCAAAATCACTAAGCAAGTACAGCAGCTAATCTGCATCAAACTTTGCATTAAGCTTCAACATTCCTCCCTGGAAACTATCTGGACAATTCAGAAGGCCATGGCTATGGGAAACTGGTGATTGGCAGCCTCATCACAACAAACCACCCGCTCATGCATTTCATGCAGTTTTTAGAGGAACATCAAATCACCCAGGTGACTTAGCCCCATTACAGCCCAGATTTGGCTCCCTGTGACTTCTGGCTTTTCCCAAAACTGAAATCACCTTTGAAAGGGAAAATATTTCAGAATATTGATAAGATTCAGGAAAATACGACAGTGCAGCTGATGGCAACTAGGAGAACTGCGTGAGGTCCCAAGGTGCCTACTTTGAAGGGGACTGAGGCATCATTGTCCTATGTACAATGTTTCTTGTATCTTCAATAAATGTCTGCCTCTATTTTTCATATTACATGGCTGGATACCTTCTGGACAGACTTAAATGACACATTTATACACATGGATACACATAAGTTATACGTCTTATTTGCATAGAAAATTAGGGAGAAAGTGCAATTAAATCTATAATAACTAAGTTGCTCTGTTAAGCGAAAAGGGGAAAAAAATCAAAGGTTTCTATATAGTATTCTATTATAATAAAGACAAACCATTTAAATTTTTATCAGTCAGGAGAAAAGTAGAAGGATATAGAAAAAGCTAACACTAATTCCTTCTATGAGATGAAACTGGAAGGGGAGCTTTCATATCTTGTTCAACTGAACTATTTTAAACACTGTAAGACTTCTGTAATTGAAAAATAACATAAAATTTACCTATGTATTTTTGTTGTTTAACAATACATACCTTGACCTTGCCATACTTTAGAAGGTATTACTAATATTTTGTCACAGGATGCAGAAGGCTGGATCCACCGCCAAACTAGAAAATCTGCACCGCCTATTCTTCGTGTTTCTGTGCGAACTCTAGACTCGTTAGCAGCAAGGAAGTCAACAGCTCTATCCCAGACTTTCTTCATTTTTTTCCTATTATGTGAACAAAATGACTATCATCTTGGCTTGTCATCTTTTTCAAATATTAGTAATATAAAGTAGTGATTATTGTTAACTCTAGATATTTTTATCACTGCTTATGGAGTTTTTCAAAAAGATTTAGATGCCGGAACCTCACTTCAGATTTCCTGAATTTCAATCTCTAGAGGTGGAGCACAACATCAATAACCCCATCCCCCCAAATTTCCACTGGTTACCCCAGTGTGTTACTATGGTTAAGAATGCTGCTTTACCATATGGCACCATCTTTTATTTTCAAGAAGTTATTTGTACTTTTATTTAAAAAGCTTTGTTAACAAAATGAAGTATTTGAAAACATCACTGGCTACTGTCTGTTTTTCTTTTTTTATCAAGATGAAAGTAAAGGAAGACAGAGATTAACAAGAAGAATCAAATCTATTAGAGTGAGAATAATTTTGAAATCTAGTCCATTTTGCAACTCAAAATCAGGAAACAGGAAAGAGTTTCAAGTACAAAAATAAAGCCTGTAGAGTAAAACAGATCTAGTTGAGAAGGGTCATAACTCTCAATGTAATTTTCACAACTACAGAAAACATGAGTATTCTTATTTACTCCACTTCACAATGCTTTGAACACACCTGTCATGAGGCTGTATTAAGGAATCTCGCACATGTGGAATAGGTATGAAAGGTTGTAAATCTTTGTTTTCCTGGCAAGCTTCATTATGACTTCGTAAAACATCTGAAAATAAATAAAACACATTTACAAATTAATCAATCACTGGTTATCATGTTACAGTTTATTACATAATGATATTCTAGAAATAGTTTAGATTTTTAAAAATACTATACCTATAATCTTTACCACTATATCATACATCTGCCTTGTTTCCTCTTCCTCTTTTGTCCAGCGATATTTCATGTAACGTAGAACGACACAAACCATCACTACCCCTGCAATATTCATATATTTCGCATTTTAAAAATTGTGGTCAGTGGCATTCAATAACATTTATTGCAAAAGAAAAAAGAAAACTTATGACAGTTTCTACAGTGATTATTTTAACTGCCATAATGGGATAATGGACTGAGCCTTTGATAGTGGGTTCAATCTGCTACATAACTAAAACTACATAGAAAAAATTAATATTAAACATAGTCGAGTTTATCTTAATCTTACTTCTTACATTATATGTTGACAACTGAACCTTTTTTCAATTTTTAAGTTTTTAAAAATTTTGTTATGTCAATTATGACAACTGAACATTTAAATTCTATTAATTTTTGAAAACAAAATAACATAATTACGTTTCACACACTTTTCCTTTTGCTTTAAATGACTAGAAAAGTGATTCCACTGAGACTAAACATACCACACCTTACCCTTGAGGAAAAATATTTTTAAAGGCACTGAACCAAAAAAAACCTCCTAAACTCCTATTATCAATCAAAATAGTAACACAAAATCTAGAAATCTTTTAATTTTTTTATTGTTGTTCTAGGAATCTTAATGAAAATTTTAATTCAGGTAAATGATATTTTTTAAATTAAAAATAATTTTATAAACTTAATTTGTAATATTTTATTTAAAAATTTAGCTTAATTTTTATATTTTCCTATTCTTTTTCTAAAGTAGATATCCATTTACACACTATACCTGCTTTTTCTTTGACATTCGTATGACAAAGTTTAATTCCAACTTCTAATAAGTAGTTTTCTAAACAGATGCTGACATTATTTTTAAAAAGCTCAATTTTATTACATCTTAGCAAAGACTTTTGGATGTGATTTATAATGGTAACTATCAAAGAAATAAATTCTCAAACCTGGCATTTGGTGAAACACAGACACAAAACTTCTACAATACGAGGCATCTCTTTCTCATCCTGACAACCTACCTAAGCATAGCAACAACAACCTGTGAGTGACAGTAACAAAAGCACGTCGAAAACGACACCAAAAGGACATCTGTGGTCTTGTGGATTGCAAATACTGCACATCAGTGATATTTGTCAACTGCTCCTCAGGGTCATAACCAACACACCTATTTAAAAATAATTAAGGGAAAGTTTAGAGGCAAAATCACTTCTCACACTTGATCACAAATGATCAAAGTGGAAATCAAATCCTTTACCTTATTCCAACATCTTTTCCATTTTCGAAAATCCACTGTAATGAGATGTTAACTATATCTTCATATTCAGGACCTAAATCCTAATCAGAAAAATAGAGATCATAATAATTAGTAATTCCCATTCATTTGACTCTATGTGTAAGCTGTCCTATAATACAATCTCTAGAACACTTTAAACTATATAGCATAACAAAAATGTATTATCATTACAGAAAAGTAAAAAAAAAAATGACCATTTCCCCACCACCCTAAGTAATCACTGTTAATATTTTGCTATGCTCCATTTTGTTTTTTTTTTACATTTATAGATTTGGGGTTTTATTTTTTAAATAACATTCTCTTTTTAAAGTATCATCAAAAGAGTGAACTAGCCACTTTAAAAAAATGGAACACTATCTTCAGATGAACAAATGACAAAGTATTCAGACTTGGCTGTTTTCACAGACATTTTCTCAGCAAGTGAATAAAGTCTGACAACTCAAGAAAAACAATTGCCTACATAGTACTAATGATAAAATTCAAGCTTTCAAGTAGTAAGTACAATTCTGAAACACTTGTATCCATAACTTATGAGCCTGACAGCTTCACAATATTCAAAACCCCTTACAATGAGACTGGTGTGATATTAATGGTTGACTTTTGGGTATGGCATAATAAAATCTGTCAACATCTGGAAGAACTATATAACCAGTAAACCAGTTTTTCTAAACAATGAATGCATGAATTATAAAATTCTGCACACGTAAAAGATCCATTCTAGTGCAAAACAGACCAACAGACTTTAAAAACTAAGTATGAAGAAGTTCAGATATGGTTTCAAACTCCACAATGAAACTAATCGTTAAGAAACTATTAGTAGTAGAGTTATGTGGTACCAAAGAATATCTACAATTATCCAAAAACAGTATTAAAATACTTTCTTCTGTTTTGACTACATATCTGATGTGTAAGGTTAGATTTTTTTTGTTTGTTTGTTTTCTTTTTCTTAATACTCATCTGAGGGAGACTTCCCACAAGATGGCGGCATAGGTGAACGCGCCGTGCCTCCACGCACAGCCAAACAAGGAAAAAACCAGAAACTTATCTAAACAAAAACAGCCAGATCTGACAGAAAATCGAATTGAGAGGAAGTCCGACAACCAAGGAATTAAAGAAGATACATTCATCCAGTCTGGTGAGCCAGGAGGAGCAGGGTGGAGGGAGAGCGCTAGGCGACCCCGCGGCGAGCTGGTGAGCAGACGGCAGGACCGCGGTTGAAGGGGCGGTTCCCGCGGGGCTGCAGCACACTGAGAGACAGGGGTGCCTGACCAAAGCGCAGCCAGCGCCCGGCTCATCCGGACCCAGCGGGGCTGAGACTGGTGGACCGGGCAGGTCTGCATTCACGTGCTGAGAAACTGGGAGGGAGAGAAAGCAGGGCACAACCCATCGGCGCAGATTGAGAGCACCTGTGGGGGTGGAGTCCGTGGCGGGAGGAACTACCAGCCTCACAGGAAAGTTCGTTGGGGAAACCCATGGGGGATTGGAGCTGTGCAGCCCATCCACCGACCCCGGAGCGACCCCTGGAGCCAGTGCAGGGGGCTCGAATTGCTTGCAGGAGGTAGTGTGGGCGCAGAGAGCGGAGAAGGCGCCATTGTGCTCTCAGGTCCCACCCCCACAGGCTACATCACCGCACAACTACCGTGAGTTTCCCTGCCCAGGTGAACCCCAAGGCTCCGCCCTCCTTACAGAACAGGCTCACCGAGGGGAAAAAAAATGGCCCAAAGAAAGGAACAGATCAAAGCTCCAGAACTAAACGACCAAGAGATAGCCAACCTATCAGATACACAGTTCAAAACCCTAGTAATCAGGATGCTCACAGAATTCAACGAAAAATTATTGAAACTGCTTGAACAAATGAGGAGAGATCTGCAGGGAACCAATAGGGATAAGAAGGAAACTGGGACTCAAATCAACAGAGTGGACCAGCAGAAAGAAAAAAACATCCAACCAGAAAAGAATGAAGAAACAAGAATTCAAAAAACAGAGGAGGGGCTCAGAAACCTCCAGGACATCTGTAAACGGCCCAACATACGGATCATAGG
>PVJI01025849.1:0-19701 GCA_004026765.1 Micronycteris hirsuta
CAAATTCAAGAAGTTCATCACCACCCAGCCTTTATTGTATGAAATGTTGAAGGGAGTTATATGAGGTATGGAGGAATATCAACAGGGGAGTGGTAGGGGGAGAGGGTGGGAATGGGGCCAGAACAAGTATCATAAATGGGAAGTAGACAACAGACAGGGGGAGGTTAGAATAGTATAGGAAGTACAGGAGCAGAAGGACTTATATGTATGACCTATGGACAAAACTAAAGGGAGGGGAAAGGGGGGTAAGGGGGAGGGGGGAAAGAAGGGGGAAGTGGGGCAACTGTAATAGCATAATCAATAAAATATAGTTAAAAAATGAATAGAATTTCTTTTCTGGGATGTCTTTTAAGATTAGTGAGATGCAGGCATAAAGACATAGATACAGGCAAAGAGATGGCTGCCATTACAGGTTCTTGACTCTGCGTGTTAGAATCATCTTGGAAACTTTTAAAAAGCACCAGGGCCTCGCCTCCAAAACCCTCATGTAATTGCTCTGGGTTGTGGCTGGGCTGGGCACTGATATAATGTGCAGCCCAGGTGGAGGAGCGCCAGATTAGATGACCTCTGCCCTCTGAGAATCCCTCACCTGCCCAGGCGCTCCCACTGTGGCAAAGGATGTTGGCATGACTTGGGGAAACCTCCTCTTATCAAACACTGAAGCATCTACTGGCATGCAGACTCCGTCAGCAGATGTATGTCATCTTCCTGGGCCAAGAATGTGCACTTCCTGTTCAGCAGTCACCTTAATTCTGACCGTATGGAATCATGCCACTCCTGCCTGGTGTTAAAACTGAAGCCTCCCAGAGATTTTACCCAAGCCTAGCACAACACCTATTTCTTAAGCACTTTCACGTATGATAACAGATGGCAGAAGCAGAAGACTGGTCCTGATTTAAAAGGACTGTGAGTAACAAAACAAAACAAAACAAAAAAAGACATTGAAAAGAAAGATTATAAACAAAGGGTTTTACTTCTTGAATTGTTTTGTGTCTGAGGTTTACAGTGTCCACCATCCCCACCACAGCCTGCACAGTGCTAGGAATGCAGGTGAGTGATACTCCAGGCGCTGAAAGTGTGCTTGTGTGTGTTTATTACATACACAGGGCCTGGCACCAATAACGTCCGCTTTTTATTCCAAAAGCATAAGCATGTAGTTCTGTAACATAACAATCACACTCAAGCATACCAATATGATATTTTAGGTGAAATGTGCAAATTAAAACTATAAATTATTACATCCATATTATTACCCTACCAACCACACTCAAGCAGGCCTTACCTCTGCCAACCCTGTGTATTACATATAAGCTACATATTTATTATGTAATTATGTTTATAGTTCTGTAATTGTATACAAAGCCCTTCACATATAAAATAAATAGTGAAGATATGAGCAGACGACAATTTCATACCTACACATCGCTTTATGACTGGGTAGAAGTCTAATTTACACCTTTCCTTGCCATGGAACCCTGGACAAGTCACTCCCTCGCTGGGTCTTAATCTCAATTTCTAAAATTAGGCAGCATTGCCCACACCTTGGGGTTTTATGAGAGTTATAGGTGGAAGCACTGCAGCCCACACACGGCATTTGCTCAGTAAAAATGTATTGGGAAAACAGCTGCCCACCTTCTTTGCTTCTGAGCAAAGACAGAGGGAGACCTGAAGCCCAGAAGAAAAGTTAATTGCCCAAAGTCACACAGTGGCCGCTTACAGAGACCCAGGTTTCCCGAATGGTGCTTTCATTGCGCCCCCCTCCCTTCAGTAGTCCCCTCCCCCAGGGCCTCCTCTCCCTCCAGGAGAGGCTGATGGGGGCTCCTGCCCCAGCATAAATCCCAGGTCCAAGACATCCTGCCAGGAGCACTCAGGGAAGCCTCCAGTACCTGGTGGTGCCCACCCCAGTGGGACGCCCACCCCAGTAGTGCCTGCACCCCCCTAATCCCCTCCAGGCTTTTTATTTTATCCCTGGATTATGACCCACAGGCACCAACGGTAGACCCAAAAGCACTTTCCTGATGGCCGTAAGGTTGAGTATGCATTAACTACCGCCTGAGATCCAGTTCCCTAGAGGTAGAACCTGAGACAAGGATTCCCATGCAAGTGGTTCATAAGAAAGTTCTTGGAAGAGAAACTGGTGAGGGAAATGAGAAGCAACACGAAGAAGGGGGCAAAGCCACGCAGGAGTGTGATTTCAGGCAAAGTCCCATCCTCAGCCTGGTCTCCAGAGGAGCTCAGAGGTGCAAATTACACCTCAGAGCTTGTTCAGTTTGAGGCTGAAGTGCTGCTCTTCCCTCCTCCTGCCGCATTGAAAAACTGGCTCCAGTACCCCAAGGGCAGTGCTTTGAAGAAAGTGGCAGGTGCAAGCCCTTAGGAGCGCTGTACACAGCAGCTGGGCGTGAGCGCAGCGACGGTCTAGTCAGAGACCCACAGCATCCCCAGCAACCACCAGCTCCAAGGAGGACTCAGACTCCCTAGGCTGTCTCAGAGCGGGGCCCCTTTGATGTCTCCAACTTCTGAAAACCAAAAAGTGAAAAGCCAGTCTCCATAGCCTGAGAACATCCTGCGAAGACCACCACCCCAGCCATGGGGACTGTCTAATGATGGGACTCAGCAAAATTTGGCAGATCAAGCTCTTCTGGTAAATTCCCTCTCAGCAAGGACACTTGTTGCTGCTCAGTTTGAAAATTTAATAGACACTGTGCTAGGCTCAAGGGACACAGACGTGATTAAGAGAGGTGCCCTTCAGGAGTTCACAGTAGTAGGTAATTTACAAATAAAAAATCTAGCCCTGGCTGGTGTGGCTCAGTGAATTGAGCTCCGGCCTGTGAACAAAAGGGTTGCCGGTTCGATTCCCAGTCAGGGCACCTGCCGGGGTTGCAGGCCAGGTCCCCATTTGAGGGCGTGCCAAAGGCAACCACACATTGATGTTTCTGTCCCTTTCTCCCTCCCTTCCCCTCTCTCTAGAAATAAATAAATATTTTTTTAAATGTCTGATTTTAACTGAATCCTAAAGAATGTTCCATCTCAATGTCATGTGCTTCTCCCTTCCACTTTACAACATCAGCAACAATACTCTGTAAAACCTCATACCATACTGCATTACAAAGATGCTACTTCATAAGGACTCAACAAAAAACTAAACATAACCACAAAGAAGTAACACTGAAGTTACTTCTAATAATAATGACAATGTTAGCTAGCACATGTGGGAGACATGTGGCCATCAGGTTCCCGAATAGCTGATCACTAACATTGTAATGAATATGTATAGTTCTTCTACATTGGATTGTTTTCGAAAACAATGTGAAGTGCATGGTGAAGAAAAATGATCTTCATCTAAAACCGCAGTTACAGACAGACTCCGCAAGTGTGATCCTGGTGGGACACGGATGAGCCAGAAAGATGCCTGGAACCATGTGGTTCGTTTCCATTGTTAGCAAGTTTTGAATTGTTGCCACTGTAGTGTGGTGTTTAAAATCATGGGTTTTACACTCAGAGAGACTTTAAGTATGAGTTTAGTCCTGACACTGAATAATTCTGTGGTTAAGCAAGTCCTTAAGAGGTGGTAACTTTTGTACGCTAATGTGGCGTGTGGCTTTGAGCTGTGCTGTTGCATATGTTGACTTTCTCAAGTCTTGCAGTTGTAACTAATTCCCTGGGAACATTTGATAATTGGTCTCATTACCTTGAAGTATCATCTCACATAAAGTGTGTTAAAGATATGTACAGTTACATAATGAATTTGAACTAATAGCCTTAGCAGATCTTTTTTTTTTTTTTTTAGAGAGAGGGGAAGGGAGGGAGACAGAAAGGGAGAGAAACAGCAATGTATGGTTGCCTCTCACATGGCCCTCACTGGGGACCTGGTCTGCAACCTAGGCATGTGCCCTGACTGGGAATCAAACCGGGACCCTTTGGTTCCCAGCCCGCGCTCAATCCACTGAGCTACACCAGCCAGGGCAGCAGATCTTTTGATGACTCTCCAATTAGCAGTTAAAATTTGTGACACTGTCTGAGCGGTGGCAGACACTGAGGCCTCCACCTGGAGGCCCTACAAGAACTTTCTTATGAACCACTTGCATGGGAATCCTCGTCTAGGGAACTGGATCTCAGGCGGTAGTTAATGCATACTCAACCTTACGGCCATCAGGAAAGTGCTTTTGGGTCTACCGTTGGTGCCTGTGGGTCATAATCCAGGGATAAAATAAAAAGCCTGGAGGGGAATGGGGGGTGCAGGCACTATTGGGGTGGGCATCCCACTGGGGTGGGCACCACCAGGTACTGGAGGCTTCCCTGAGTGCTCCTGGAAGGATGTCTTGGACCTGGGATTTGTGCTGGGGCAGGAGCCCCCATCAGCCTCTCCTGGAGGGAGAGGAGGCCCGGGGGGAGGGGACTGCTGAGGGGAGGGGGGCGCAGTGAAAGCACCATTCAGGAAACTGTCCATTCATGTGATTAATTTGTTTTATGATATCTTTTATAAACTATATTCTTCACTGTATCCAAATAATTCAAAATCATGGAAAGATAATGTTGACTGCCAGACTGAAGCACTTGTTACAAATTTACTTCTCTCTCTCATTATTAGAAAAAAAAACAAAAACAAAAAAAACAAAGACAAAGAGGAAGAGAAAGAGAGTAAGAAACAATGGAATGAAGATTTGAAATTTACTTTTTGCTAAGTTTTATGGAGGAGTTTTTTTCTGTTGTTTGTAAATACACATTTTAAAGCATTTCAGATTCAAGAATGATGCCCATAAATATTTCTTTATTAATTAATAAATGTAAAAGCAATGAAAAATCTATGTTGCAGTGGATAATTCATTCTAAAATCAGCTATAAAGTGAATACAAAATTCTTATCACTATCACTTGATACAGTAATGTATCAAAGTCTCTCTAGCAATATTCCCCAGAAATTACCAAATTTAATAATTCACTACTTATGAAACATCTGCTATATGTACAAGACATCACATGTGTGCCAGTTCTAAATGGTGTTGGATCTAGAGATGAACACTGGCCATGATATGTCTGTGCTCCACCAAAGGAACTCCAAAGGGACTTGAAGTAGACGTTGGGTGTCTAGCACAAGCATTTGCTGGGCATAAAAAAGAACCATAAAGACAAAATGGACTTACATTGCAATATTTAATAAAGGGGAAAAAAATGTATATATATTTAACTAAAAAGAAGCCACCCACTGTTGACATCTGTTTTGTGGCCCCAGAAGTCTTAAAGATAACCCAAAGTATTTCTTACTTGTTGTTGATAAGCACTTCAGATTGCCGATTATTCACTTGATTATCACTCTTGTGGCGAAACTGAAAATCAAAGTATTTGTGAAAAAACATATTAAATTATACTTTGTCAGCACGAATAGGGACACTGAAGTACTTTGAGCTCATCTGTTGGAACAAGGTCACCATCGGTGCAAAATGACACAGCTATGGTGACCTTGGACACAGCTGCACGTGTTCTAAGTCTGAATCACGGCCCTTCTCATTCAATCTCATTCTGGGTGTCACCAATGGAATAAGTCTAACCACACGCTCTTCCCAATTTCCACACATCTTTAGTTCCTCCTAAGAAGACAATCTGCCTTCTACTCTGCCGCATAGCTCCAGAAAAAAGTGTACATTAATTTTGATGTCTTCATTGGAACATCGTTCATTCTGTTTTATGGATTTCTGTGAAGCTGATAAAATATTGTAACAATATGTATTTTTATTCTCTAGAAATTCTAATTGTTAACAGTGACCTTATCAAGTATTGAGTATTTTAAAAAATCAAAACACAATACTGAACCACATTCGGTGTGGATTTGTGTATTTACGACCAAGTGGTCCTACTTCTTATTACACATGCCAGTAATGTAAACACCTTTTGCTGCTTAGAGAATCCAAATGTTATGAGCCCTCTACTGAAGTCGTAAATTAGCAGCCTTTCAGATAAGACTTTCTACAGGAACTGTCAAGATCAGATAGTATTAGGCTAAAGTATAAGGTGTTATTTCAACCAATTAGTCTAAATGCACAGATGAATAAGGGCTAGTAGTATCAGGAAACATGAAACTAATTTCATAAATCATAATCATCAGGATTAGTGCTTTTTCCTTATAAAAATATTCAAATATTACATCAATATCACAATACACAGAATGCTTCGACCTGTCCTTCCGTTTTCAACATCCTTCCCAAACCCATCCCATTCTTTCCTTTATGCTGTGCCCAGTACCAACAATTACGCTGAACGCCAGGTATAAGTACTGGGTATTACCAGGAAGAATAAGATATTTGGCATTTGTTAACATGGAAAGAGTTGATAATATTGCTAGAAGAGTAAATTAAGTCAGCCCATCATTGGCATGCAATCTTCTCCCCACCAATAGAACAACAGAAATGGAAGCAATTATTTTGTCTAAGTACACAAATTGACAGGGGTGATAGATAATTTCCATTTGTTTCTCCATATCTACACCCATGCTTCTCCATTCTGCCCTGCGCCAGAGTAAGCTGACCTGCAATGTCCTTTCCCTCTGACTTCCAGCTGGGCTTGGCCAACAGGTGGCACTGGCAGAGATCAGAGTGCCAGAGGAAAGTGAAATTCTCTGGCTTCCTTCGAGCTGGGTTAACAGTGGCTGCTTCCTCTACAGGAAGCTCCAGCTGCTGCGCACAGCCCTCAGCTACAGCCTCGAGTCTGGTAGTGGCTTCCTTCCTTTGCCCCTTCACACCGAGAGGTCGTTTTTGCCATCCATGTAAGTGTCCCATGTGCTTTTCCTCTTCCATACTCTTTGTAAATATTCTTTCCTCATTATGAATCCTAGTCCAGACTTTCCCCATTTTAGAGTGACATCTTTTGCCTGCCAAGACCCTGCCTCATAAAGATATCTGGTTGTTGAACCAGCACATATTATCACAAAATAAAAGCATATTTAAACATTAATTGCGGTGGAGACAAGGAGACTTGGTACTTAGTCACATTTGTATCTAACCTGAAAATAGTCCCCTAAATTGACTACTGGGCATCACAGAAAAATACCAATTAGTTCACCCCCTGAACTCTGAGCTGCCCACCCTCTGGGCCTTAAGATGGGAACACTCTCACTTCTGCTCAGGCTTTGCTAAGGGGGTACTGAAACAGACCGAGTCTGGAAGGACTTAGAAATGGTCATCTCGGGCTGGCTCTTCTTGACAATTTCAATCTTAGAAATAGCTATGAAGGCTCAGAGGGGACCTGGCCAGGAAAGGAAGTGAGCAGAGAACAAGCATTAATTTCGCACCCCCTGTGAGGCAGGCTTTGTGTCAAGTGCCTTACACACAGCATCGCATTTTGTCCTCCCCACAGTGCTGATGTCATTGGCCAGATTATTCAGGCAAGGAAAGGTTCAGAGAACTGGTTTGCTGCCTGTTACACTGCTGGAACATGGTGGGGTAAGGTATCTTTCTCTAAAACTTCTTCCTTCCTCTCTTTCTTCTTTCTACTCTACCATTTCATTCTTCTATGAAGTATGTCTATATGAATAAGACCTTCAAAGACAAACTGTGGCAATTCATGCATCTAAATTAGTACTATTTCTCAAAGATTAGATAATGTGGGGAAGTCAGACATTTTTTCCAAATATCATTATTCAAATCCTCACTGAATCTATGCCTTGTATTAATCATCAAATAACAAAAGAGTTTTATATCATACTGACCAAAAGAGCTTCATTCCAAAATTTCAAATGAATCTCCATTTTCCACTTCTGAGAGGTCACAGTGGAAACTGAGACTTCAGGACTCCTCGAAAGCAAATACTCACATAGTCATCTGTGGCATCTTTGACAGCTGTCATAGTTATCACCAGGACCAAAGGCACAATGGTGGTGAACCAGGACAAGGAAGAAATTTCTGGAATCAGCTGAAACAAATATTTTAAATAGTTTAGAGCTTTTAAATTTAGTAAATATATCTTCCAAATGTTGTCATTGAATTTGATAAGACTTGCCAGAAATTAGTGGGGTTTTATTCATTTACTTGTACAAATGTAGAATGACTTTCCATAATTTAAGTGTTTGCGTTCGGCTATAAGACACATAGAATAGGAGTACCTTGCGCCAGACACTGTACCAAGTACTTTCCGAATATTATGTCATTTGACCCTGAGAGAAGTTCATTGAGTCAGACTCTGTACCAGCATTGTTTTACACAAGCCCACAGGGCTTGTATCCCATGGAAATAGCACCCCAGCACAAAGCACAGAATATATTGTGACTGGTGCCCCGGAGTCAGGAAAAGCTACAGCCCTGGGAATCATTTCCCCATTGTATAAATAAGTATCTGAGAGGTCAAGCAACTGGGCCAAGAACATACACCGATGAAATTTGAACCTCAGTCTATTTGACTTCAAAGTCCTGTGCCTAGTACCTCCAAAGCCACCCACCTGAGACAGACACCATGCCAGTTCAGAGGACTCTCTGAGACAGCTGGTTTTCAAGTGCGGTACAATTTGGAGCTGCCTGGGGGCCATCAGATGGGGAAGGGTTGGGTGGAGATGGTCAGTTTTTGGAGATCAGGCCCCATTAAAACAGCTCTAAACTTAATCAATTTTACATGATAGCTTCCACATAAGATTTAAAGAACAAACAAACCTCAAAAGACTCTGAGGTGCCAAGAAAAACATTGGACAGGGTGGCAGAAAAGCTTCTAGTCCTAGTTTTATCATTAATTTGTGGTAAATGCTTGATACATCATCCGCTGTCTCTAGGTCTTATTTCTTCATCAACCAAAGAAAGGAGGCTGGACTAAAGCATCCCAAAGGTCCCTTCTGGAAATAAATTTTGTGAACAAAAGCCTTTGACCAGAAACACGAAAGCCATTAGAGAAATGAGCTCAAAATTCTGTAATGGCACAAAGGATTATGTGAAGAAACCAAAAGCAAATTCACAGGGGGACAAAGAAAGAAATCTAGGACTCTAAAGTCTCTTCAATAAATTATAAGTTGTACTTTCATCACTTTTTTTTTCCCGTTTAGCATCCAGTTTTTCTCAACTAACCCTTATTTTCTTAAGAAACTACCCAAACCCTTCTACTTTCAGTCCATGTAATTTTGGAATTTCATTCCACCCTGGCTCCAGGTTTTGGCATGTGATCTAGATAAAGACAATCATTGCGTCAAGTTCGTGAGCGAGAGTGATGGATTTAGGGATAGAGGCATAACTCAGTATGATTCAGTCAGAGCTAATGTCCCTCCCTCTCCTTCTCTCTGTCTTTCATGTTGGAGTTGAAACTGGGAGGATAAAAGTTTAGACATTTTGGTGCCCACCAGGTAGAAAAGGCCTGCCAGAGAGTGAAGCCAACATGAAGGAAAACTGAGGAAAGCGATGTCACATTCTGCTGAAATACTTTGCCCATGAGTCCTGTCATACATTAAGTGACAAATACTCATGAATATATTCCCTTTTTGCTTAAAAGTGAGACACACTCATAGATGGAGTGCAGGTAGATGGCTGTTGGGGGGAGCGGAGCTGGGAGCCTGGGTGGGAGGAGTCGGGGGTACTGAGCAAAGAAAAGAAAAAAAGAGAGAAAAACTTCCAGACAAGGACAACGGCATGGTGATTGCTGGTGGCAGGGTGGGGGCTGGGGGGGAGGTGGTGGAGGGAAGGGGGGTAAATGGTGATGACGGAGACTTGACCTGGAGTAGTAAACACGCAACGCAGTGCACAGGTGACGAGTTGTGGAATTGTGCACCTGAAACCTGTATAATTTTGTTAACCAGTGTCACCCCCAACAAGTTTAATAAAAAGGAAAAAAAAGAATTTAGGATTCTGCCACCCACAACCAAAAGATTCTTAATACAAGTAATTACTCGATTAAAGAAAAATAGCTCTCAAGCTACTAATCTAGACGGCACACATCTACTCTATCTTCTTACCTCCTATAATTAGCACAGATTCCAGCACATTCTGAATCGACCAGTTTAGTGTGATTAAACTGCCCTAAAATAAATACTAAGTAAATAACTGGCTAATGTGAGTTGTTTATCTGTATGTGTATTTTTTGATATATGCCTTTGCCTCTCTAAAATATCACTAAAAGCTTAAATTCCGTTTAGGCCCAAATTTTAGTCAAATGGGAAGAAAAAGCAACGTATCTAACTACCAATTAACCGCTCAAAACTATAAAAAAGAATCAGTCTACAGTGAAATAACATACAGCATACATTTATTTTACATGTATGTAAAATATGTCAGTGTTCTTAGATGCAAATGAAATTTGCCAAATCAGGCTCCACAAACTACTCTTCAGCTGGACTCGCGGCCTTCACTCTGGCGGCACCCATACTGCCAACAGGAGAGGGAGGCACAGAAAGGAGGGAGGCCATGGGCAGTGGTCATTAGGCTCCGGTTTGGTTCAAATAAAGTGCAAGACTGCATTTTAAAATTACCTCAGTGTTGAAAATGATGAATGTCCTAGTTTTTACCCATTCCTAGCCCTCCCACATGTGTGAAGAGAAACAGCAATAATAACATAAAATATCTGCTAAGGGCGGTTTTACCTAATCATGCACATTTAGCTAAGTGAATTAACTTACTTTTTCAAATTATGTGAATACTTTTAGCAAACAGATCGTGGAGAAATACAACATCAACATTACCTGTAAAATCAGAAGAAAAAGGAAATAGGCATTTGCCACTCTTTGGAATTGTTCAAATAAATTAATCGGCAAGAAGGTGAGAATGTTGTACTTGGATGTATGGATGCGATTATCCTGGAAAAGAAATAGCATCGTGTTAGTTTGGGGCAAGGCATTGCTCATGATCAGAAATAGCTCTAAAACTTACAAGGCTGAGCACGCATTGTACCACAGCAAGAAATATAAGCCAGTTACCTAGGAACTTTTAAACTCCATGTGGCCCAAGGCCTTCATTTTTCCCAAGATAAGGTGCTCCTGAAACTAGATGAAATTACTGTACCATGCCATAAAATCATCTATGACTAAAAAATGTATCAGGTGCTGAAGTCTGCCCCTAAGATTTTTTTTACACTTATGTATTCATTCATTTGGCAGATAATGCTTGAGCACCTACTGTATACAGACACTGAGCTCATGCTGAGGCCCATGAGGTTAGCAGGAACTCCGGAATCATTTGATCCACTTTGCTAAAGCGTGGCCATTTTGAGAACTCTGACAAGGAGCCCCTGGACCTGTCTTTGAAAGTCTTCTGTGAAGAGAAACTAACCACCTTGCAAGGCAGCCTGTCTCCATTTCAGAGTGGAGATTGCTAGAAAGGCTTTTATGATGAGAAACTCAAATCTGCCTCCCTGTAACTTCTTGACATGTGCCAAATTCCATCACTGGGGTAACCTAATCCAAATCTAAGTCCTTTGCATGTTGACAAACTTCAAAATTTCAAAAATCACTCCTACGGCTTCCCTCAATCTTCTCTACTCTGATGCAGACATTCCCAAACTCCTAAGCCATTCTCTGTGACTTATTTTGTAGACATCTCTCCTGACCAGCTTCCTCTAGATTTATTCTGATTTCCCTGCATTTCTCTTAAAACATGGTGCCAAGAACCAAGCACATATTAACAATTCAGTTCAACTAATCCTTGTACAATAGAGACTTTGATGTCCTGTGCTCTGGTCTATTGTATTAATATGACTTAAATTTCATTAGCATTTTGGCGGTCGTATCTTACTGTTTATTCATATTGAATTTTGATGAACTAAAATCTCTGGATTATTACTTTATAAATTACAACTGAATCAGATCTCCCCTTCCTAAGAATATGCAATTGATTTTTTTAAATACTGATCTATAAGACCTTTCATACACTCCTATTATACTGGCCTAATTCAAATATTTTCCCTTAAGTGCACCATCCCTAACTATTGAATATTCTTCCCAACTCTATGTCATCAAAGAATTTCAAACACATGCCTTCTATTATTCTTCTGGTGTCCAACCTGCAGCCCACAAGCAGCCCAACACAAAATCATAAATGTATTTAAAACAGTATGAGATCTTTTTGTGATTACATGTCACGATGTATTTAATGTGTGGCCCAACACAACTCTTCTTCATCCAGTATGGCCCAGAGACACCAAGAGTTTGGACACCCTGTAAAAGCTACAGACTGTTTATTAAAAAGGACAGGGCTATCAGTGACCTTCAGTGGATGATTAGATCGAGAAGATGTGGTACATACACACAATGGAATACTACCCAACCACAAGAAAAGATGAAATACTGCCATTTGCAACAACATGGATGGATCTTAAGAGTATCATGCTGTATGAAATGTCAGGCAGAAAAGAACAAGAACCATATGATTTCACTCATATGAGGGATATAAAACAAACAACAAAACAAACAAGCTTGTAGACACAGACAACAGGGGGGTGGTTACCAGAGGAAAAGGGAGGTGTGGGAAGGATGGTGAGGGTAAAGCAGGTCAAACATGCGGTGACAGAAGGAGACTAGACTTTGAACGGTGAGCACACAATACAATATACAGATGATGGATAATAGCATGGTACGCCTGAAACTTATAAGTGCTATTAATCAATGTCACCCTAATAAATTCAATTTTTTTAAATGGACAGGGCTAAATACTCCCAAAAAATTTATTTAAAGAAACAAAGCTTTGGCAAACTACTACAGACCTCTGAACAGATTATTGTTAACCTCTTTTTCAAGTGTTTACGTAGGACACACTAAGTATGTTTTATTTAACCATTTATAAATCCACCTAACTGGACTCCCATGAGGCTGAAATCTGTCTTACCTACAAAGATAGCGTGAGAAATCTGGAGTCTTGTTGAAGTTCAGAGTCTACACACCCAGAGAGTTTCCACCCACTGATATTTTAAAAGTGCAGTTAGTTGATGTGCCTTGTTTTAAGTGTACCTACACTGACTGCTACTAATCACTGATACTCTTTAAAGAAAAATAGTCATCTGTTAAATGACCATTTTTAACATTTACCAGGAATCAATCTGTCCAGCTCTGTGCAGTAAGTTGTGGGAAAGTAAGAGGCGTCAAGAGAAGAATTTCCAGCTTAGCTGGTCTGATACATAGTAATGTGCTAAAAACTGTTCTGTAAGTTAACGACAACAATTTTGCAATGAATTATCTATTCAAGAGCTGGCCTGGGAAGGAAAGCTGTGAGAACTGTCACAACACATTTTTATACAGGAGAGACTGAGAGAAGATAATAGGGGAGAGGAGAGCTAAGGAGAAAAAGCAGTTAACTAAAAGAATCACATGTTCCTATTTTGGTTTTATATTTTTCCTCTAAGTTGAAACTAAAATAGAGGTTAAGCCTGTGTCATGCTAGAAGCACAGACTGAACATCAACTGTGACATTCAAAACCATGGCAGGAATTATTAAAAAGCTCTCCTACAAAATTGAATTCCACATAGGTGGAGTGTGGAATACTATAGCTAATTGTGTGGTACAAAGTGATAATGCCAAATGGGGACTGGGACAATTTTCTCCTATTTGCAATGATCTCCTAGAGCAATGTTTGTTCTGCTGGCTCTGTTGTGACTTAGTCACAGATGATGCAAATCCTCACAGCTGCGACTGAGACCAAGGAATAAGGGCTCCCCCTCCTGGAGACTCTCTGGACCCGTTTACCTTTGTTTTTCAATCGAAAGGAAAAAAATGTTTTCATATCCACTGCCCTGTCCAAGAATATGAGTATTGTTAAGACCTTAAATCAGGCAAATTAATATTCAGTCACTTCACTGAGCCAGTCTACAGCCAGATTTTACTATAGTTCATTCCACAATACAGCAGGAGACATCTTCTCCACGCCCCTTGGCTTTTACACCGTGGACCACTAGAAGCATCCCAATCCAGAAGACAAGATGAGGAGGACAAGCATGGAGAGGAGAAGGAGAGACAAAGTAGAAAGGAATACATCTGGAGGATCCACATAGCATCTTTAGCACTGAGAGAAGCCAGGCTGGAAGTCATGGGTTTAGTTTGTGAGGTAGGTGAGCCAGTTAACTGACCCCCTGAAGAGGCAGGCTTAACCACACAGGCAGAGATAATCCCAGTCCAGGGCAGGCCTCCCATGTAGTGGGAAAGAGCGTACTCATCAAGGACCATCAGAGACGACCTGCTCCCTGTAGGAAGCTCACTTCCAAGAGGAAGAGGGCGGGGCTAAACTGAGGAGGCCAGGTATTCCTCTGAAACTGACATATGACTCCACCTCCCATGGGGCAGAGTAAGTAAAGAGGTGGAGAGAGGATACCCTCGTACAGACCCGTCCACCTGAAAAACAACATCAAGATAAGGAAAAAGTGTTGCTCGTCTGAAATATGTCAGTATGAAGGCCATGATGTGGGCAGAAGATGGCACACTTGGGCATCTCAGAGAGGAACAACGAGCCTTTATTACAGGCATCAGCACTGAGGCTAGGGGGTGAAGTTCCTTGGAAGCTATACTTTATTGTAAGTGAGGAGGGAATGACTGAAAGGTTTTAAGCAAAGAAATAACTTGATGGATTATAATTTTAAAACATTACTCTAGCTACAAGGTGGAGAACAAACTGAAAAGATGCAAGAATAGATGTGAGAAGACCAATGAGGAGGTATTTGAATTAGTCAAAGTGAGAGATGATAGGGGGCTTGCACCAGGGTGGTGGCAACAAGTGATAATAATAATAATTATTATTATTGATATTTATCAAAATTTTACTATGTGTACAGTTCAAAGAGCTTTCCATTTCACAATTCATTTTATCCTCACACTATCCTTATGAAATAGGTACTAATATCCCTACTATATTTAAGGGGAGTCCAAGGTTCAGAGAGATTAAGTAATTTGTGCAAGGTGACACAGCTTACTAGTGGTCAAACCAGGATCTGAACCCAAGTGCTCTGCTCGAGGAGCCTGCCTTCTTCACCACTACTGCTCCCCCAATTCGGTGCAAAGCAGATGTCTCTTCTGCTTTCAAAGCAGTCCGCCCTTGCTCTCTTCTCCATTCCGTATTTCTAGTCTGCTGCCACTTTCTTACCAAGGGAAATACTGTATATGACCTTTCCCTCTGTAGTCAACCTGCTCAGCAAGAGTCCTGGTTATCTTGTGCCTGACATGTGATTACAGCTTCCTTGTGTTCCCTCTCAACCCCCCGCAAGAGTGTTTCTCTGGGCTGCTGACACAGCTCAAGACAGGCACACAAATCAGCTAGCCACTTCCTCGATTAATCTGTCCAGTAGAAGCTGCAGCTGCCAGAGTCCTTGTGCTTTCAACACTGATGACTTGGTGTGGGGAAAGAATAAAGTAAACGGTGATACATTCTTCAGAGGTGGGCCATCACATAAAATATTAATAAAATGAGAAGCATGATTCTTTATAATGAGATTTGAGTGTGTAATTGTACCACTTAAGAAAACAAAGCAAACAGAAAATAACAAACATGCAAACAGAGCCTTTGGGGAGCTCACCTCAATGCTTCCACTGGCAAAATGAAGCTAGTATTTCTCATCTATATATAGGACTCTTATGGAGATGAAATCATAGATGTAAAAGTGTTTTTGCTAAGTTGAAAAATTATACAAATATAGGATTTTGGGGAGTAGCCCTTAAATAATTCAAATGAATTTAGGAAATCCAATGTCCTAAGTAGGATAAACTGGGTATACCACAGTAACAAACAACTCCAGAATCCTCATAGCTTAACACAGTAAGAGTTTGCTTCCTGTTCATGCTACTGCTTGCCCAACATAAGCCAGCAGGGAGACTCTGCTCATCACAGCTACCTACAGTGGACCAGCCACTATTTCAAACGCCTCCAGTTGTGGTACCAGAGGGAAAGAGAGAGCTCTGGAAAGTCACACTGGGAAGTTAAAGCTTTAACCCAAGTGCTTACAACTCATTGACCAGAAAGAATCACCATATATCCATAAGGCAGAAAGCCAGAAACACTAATGGGCATGGCTGATGGCTACTGCAACCAGAAATGGAAACTAGCCCTGATATTTGGAGACTGGAAGATGCATCAGCTACAAAAATAAATGTCAAAAACCTACATCAGTGCTGCACATT
Source organism: Micronycteris hirsuta (assembly GCA_004026765.1). Lineage (NCBI taxonomy): Eukaryota > Metazoa > Chordata > Mammalia > Chiroptera > Phyllostomidae > Micronycteris > Micronycteris hirsuta. The sequence goes on from PVJI01025849.1 coordinate 16,048, forward strand.
CGGTCCTGGGTGAACGTCAGGTATAACAGATACTGGACTACCTGCTCTTCACCTCAGCTAATGGTGCTCCCAATGTTTTAGCCCTGTGGTCTAGATGAATTCGACTCCCATCCATAACTCCAGGGTAAGGCCCAGGTTAGTTTAAGCCAACTACATGTCCCATCTCCTAATTACAACTTTGAATTCAGGTATTAGCACATGACCTATGTCAATTCTGGGGATTTGCTGGAGATAGAAGGCTTTTTCTTTGCTACTGGACTCCAACCTGAAGCTAGTAGCACGCGGGGTGCCTTGGGACCATGAGCAGGGATGCTGCCAAGAAGAAACGCTGCCCTGGAGATGGAGGGCTGCAAAATGCAGAAAGAAAAACTAGACTGAGCCTCTTCTGAGCTAGCCCTATCTCCAGACCTTTGAGTTATGTTATCTGCTCATTTATTTTGCTACCTTAGTCAATATAAATTGATTTTTCTTTTACTCCCAACCAATCAAACACCAGGTAAGAGCATTGGTAATGTATGTAAGATCGGTTTCTGTTTTTATGCAGTCGTTTATTTTTATCTCTATTATTTGCCTTAAAGAACGAGTCTCAGAAGGCCAGGCCTGATGCGTTCTGTGGTCGCCTGGGGACGCCTGCATCTGTGAGTCCCACAGGCCAAAGCCCGGGAGCTTTCGCAATGAGCACGGCAGCTGCATCCCTGTCAAAGGTCTTCCCACATTTGATGAAACACTTTTATGTCATACCTGCTATTAAAAGAAACTGTCAGGACTTTGGAGGGGAAGCCTTGTTTTCTTGCCATAAGGACAGGCAGATACAATATTGTTACGGTGCAATCTAACTTCCAGAGAGAAAAATAGTCATGAAGCCTAAGGGAGAGATTATCTCTAAACCCTACGACAAAAACTCAAAAGAAACCGTGTCCACAGACTACTTGCACAAGAAAAGGAAGTGGCTGAAATGCACTTGCACCACTCAGGAAATATGTGAAACACTCCTGTTGATGCAAAGATCCCAAAAGAACACGTGTATAGGGCAGATGGGCCTGGAGATTTGGGGTCGGGTGCCTCAGTGACACCAGGCAGAACCACAGCTTCTCAGTTTCGTCAAATGTTGCCCAGTCTGAAATCCACTGCATTCAGGGTTGGGAGCCAAGAAGAGATGAGCGTGTTCCATTGAAACCATTGAGAGAGAGGCCAACCCATAGACGGGGCTTTACAGGCCGCTGTCAGTAAGTGTTGCCTGCAACCAGCATCATGGTAACATTCTCCTGAGCTGGGCTCCCCACTGGGAACAAAAACATTGGTGAGATGGAAACAGCAGACGGCACATTTCCCCCCACGGTCACCTACTCCTTCAGCTGAGGACCTTCTGTGCATCAGTCACTGTCAGTGAGCAGGACGGCAGATATATTATAAACAAAGTCCCTACTCCCTGAAGCAAGTTGCATGGTATTTGTGGGGAATGAGGCAGGAATGAGCAGACGATAAACTTGTAAATTGATGACACAATTTAAGTGATCAGTGCTATGAAAAAAACAACAACAGAGCAGGGGCACCTGGCCTGCCAAGACTCCCTAAGGAAGTCTGCTTGTTTGACTTTCCAGGTTAATGCAACCTCAAGACTACCCCGTCTGATGAGACCGCTGGGGCACCAGTCCCCCCAGGGGTTGCCCAAAATAGTTCTTCAGGCATCAGAAAAAATGAGAATTTTAATGCATATACTAACAAAAAAATTTCTGATGAAAACTGCTAGTTTATGATACACAGATCGTCTTTACCATATATGTATACACAAACATATCAATACTTAATATATATTTATCTAAATAAATATTCAAATGTATACATATAAAATAAATATATGTGCATTGGAAAAGTATTCTTTTTACAAGTAGGGAACATGCTCAAAAAGTCTGAAGACTGCCAGATTTTTAAACATTGTTATGGTCAAAGGAAATGAGTAGGACCCACATGCCACCAAGACTTGGTCACAGAACAGAAAACGTTTGGCTCATTGGAGAACAGCATTTCCAGTCAGACAATGACACCAGCGAACATGAACTGTCTCCTCGTACACTAGCCCTGTGCTGAGCACCATCCATGCATCATCTCAGGTAATCTTCAAAACATCCAGCAAGCTACTGCGATTTCAGCACCATTTCACGGATGAGGAAATCGAGGCTTAGAGCAGTGCCACCGGTGCCCATAAAAGCTGTTTCCTAGACTCATGTGCTGTCCCAAATGGTGTTTCTTGAGGAATGAGTCAGAATCAAGGAGTTTCTAGACTCCCTCATGGCCATTGAATTCACTGACCTTTATAAAACATTCTTCGCCTGGTGACAGAAAGAACCTCTCTAAACTAAAGCACAGTGAAGAATGCACATTAATTCAATCAGCTGAAGCAGTCACTTTCAATCCTCTCAATCTAGGGAGAGCATCACAGGACCTGTCTAGGGACCTTCATTTCCCATCTAGACCTCAGAGACAGACTACGGCCAGGCATGCTTCCCAGCCTCAGTCCCCCTCAAAGCCAATCATAAACCTTGTTCTCTTTTCTACCCTCAGGCCTGGGGATAGTTTCCAGCATCTGACAGACGGTTCTAGGACTAGTAAATGGCCTACGAATAGTAATTTATCCACGAAAAAACTAATTTAGGGCATTTACCAGGGGAACAAATTAAATTTCCCTCTGGGATTAATTTAATCACACTAATATTTTTTTCTCCTGGGTGTTTAGATGCATGCAACATATAAAGACTTTTAAATAGTTCTAGATAAAATTTTAACTTTCCTTTTGTGACCTCTGAAAAGGATTGAAAATACTTCCAAATTACGCACGGAGAAACCTAGTACATGCCTTCTCCAGGAAGGTAAAAGGTAAAACAAAAGCAAGGTATACAAAAGAGAAAAGAATCAAAGACTGTATTTCAGTGGGACTTTTACAGAGCATCGCTAATGATTTGTTTGCCTCCTATTACCGCTCTGCCAAAGCCCATCTGTGCTGGTAGCTCAGCCACACAATGGGTCGCAGGCCCTGAGCTTTGATCCCTGGGCCCACCTCATTCTAGGGCTCTAGAGACCTTGGGTGACCAGAGTGAGCGTTTCTTTAAGTTGATGTGGGGCTGGCTTGCCCGGGCCAGTTTCCCGAACTACAACTGCGTAGGATCTGCTTTGTTTATTAGGACTAAAAATTAGACCATGTTCATGCTGCTGTGCCATCTGGGAACTAAGCCAAATTTCAGGCAGGACCTCAGTGTTTACGACAATAACAAAAGCACAGTGGAAAAGTCCAGTTAACGAGGAAAGACACCCGTAAAGAATTTCCCAAAGGGCTGAGGGGTTATAATAACACACCGCAAATAGTCTAATCTTGCCTTGGACTCTACATCTTACCCTAGGGTTCTACACAAATAACACTAGCTCTGGGGTAACTGTGAAATTTTCTCCTGAACCCCTGAGGATCAGATGGCAAGTGCATGTAGCTCTGAGTCCTCACCCTCTGCAGGATGCTGGGGTAACTGGGTCCCCCGGGCAACTCATAAAGACGTTGTCCTCAAACATTCCGAGCCATTCCTGGTCTCCAGCCTCTTCTTACCCAGGGTGGAGTAATACATCGAAATTTACACCACCTGGCTTTGTGGCTTTTGTTTATTGAGT
>PVJI01025850.1:0-19765 GCA_004026765.1 Micronycteris hirsuta
GGGAATTCAGATCAGTCACAGCCAAGATGCTTGTGAGGTAAGCAAGCAAAATACAACCAGAGAAACAAAATAGAACCAGAGACATTGAAGTTTAGAACATTCTGGCAGTAACCAGAGGGGAGGGGAAAGGGGAGAAGAGAGACAACGGTATTCAGGAACTGCTATAAAGGACACATGGACAAAACCAAGGGGGAGGGTGGAAGCAAGGGAGGGAGGTGGGTTTGCCTGGGGTGGGGTGGGGGGAGTGTAAATGCAGACAGCTGTAATTGAACAACAATAAAATAATTTAAAAAAAAAAGATAAATCCATAGAGGCTCACACCAAGACACATCATAATTAATATGCCAAAGTTTACATTCAAAGAGAGAATCTTAAAAGCATCATGAGAAAGGCAGTTAGTTACCTACAAGGGAGCTCCCATAAGACTATCAGCTGATTTCTCAACAGAAAATTTGCAGGCCAGAAGGGAGTGGCCAGAAATATTCAAAGTGATGAAAAGCAAGGACCTACAACCGAGATTACTCTACTCAGCAAAGCTATCATTTAGAATGGACGGACAGATAAAGAGCTTCCCAGACAAGAAAAAGCTGAAGAATGTCATCACCATCAAACTAGTATTACATGAAATGTTTAAAGGATCTTCTTGAAGAACAACAACAACACTATGAACAATAAAATCGCAATAAACACTTATCTATCAATAATTGAATCTAAAAAACAGACAAGCATAACAGAAACAGAATCATAGATACAGAGAATGTTTTGAAGGTTGCCAGTTGAGAGGAGTTTAAGGGGGATTAGTGAAAAATGTGAGGAGATTAAGAAGTACAAAGTGGTAGTTACAGAATAGCCATGGGGATGTAAAGTACAATATAGGAAATGGAGTAGCCAAAGAACTTATACACGTGACCCATGAACATGAACAATGGTGTAGGGATTGCACAAGGGTGTGGGGAGGTGCTGGGTGGCAGGGAGCAAAGGGGGGAAAATTGGGACACCTGTAATAGCACAAACAATAAAATATAATTTATAACTAAACAAACTCGGATCAAAAAATTAAAAATATATACCTACCATGGAGGTAGCTTTGAAAAAGAGAGAGAGAATGGGAACTGAAGAGTTAGAGACAGTGAGATGGGAAAATGAAAGTTTTGCTGTAAAATAAAGCAGAAAAATGGAGCAGTTGCTAGGTTATGTTAGCTACTATTTTTTGTTTGTTGGAAGCTGGAAGTAACAGTTACATATATTAAAGGAAACTACTCAGTAGAGAAAGGGAAAATCGTGATGCAGAAGGAAGAGGACCATTAACGGAGCAGTGTCCTTGAGTAGATAATAAAGGATGGGAGCTAGGTCACAAGTGGTATGATTGCCACAGGTAAGAACACAGACCATTCCTCCATTATGATAGGAGGAAAAGAAGATTACAGGGAGACTGATGCAGGTAGGCAGGTAGAAGTAGTGATGAGAATTCTGGTAGGTCTGTTCTGATTATTATATTTTCTCAGAGAAATAGGAAGAAAAGTTATCACTGGAGAATGAGGACTGAAAAATACTAACAGCATTATTGTCAAAAATATTAAAGTCTTATAACAAACAATGAGTTGTCATAGATGTGAAACAACAGAAACTTTCATACACTACTAGTAAGCATGAAAATTGATAGGACCACTTAGAAAATAGTGTGACATTATTCAGTAAAGGCAAAAAAGTATATATCCTATGACCCAGCAATGCCATTCCTAGGTTCATATCCTATAGAAATGTATGCACGTGTGATCATGACCCCCTGTACAAGAATAATTATGGCATAATTGCTTTTAATTATTGGTAAAATTGGTTTTTTTTAAAGAAACTATAACAATCAGGAAGATAGTGGTTTCCATTAAGAGAAAGGAGGCTGTCATCATGAATGAAAATACTGAAAGATTCTGAAATACTAGCAATGTGCTATTTCTTAACCTGAATTATTTCTTAAACTGTGTATGTATGTTTTATGCACTGTTCAATTTCAACATTAAAAAGTGTTTTAATTCCTTAGTCTTGCCACTTAAACTTAACCCAGTAACATAGACTTAGAACTGTCCCATTGGGTGAATATCAATTCAAGATTCTCCCATTCCCCTACATCGTCCTTCTCCTCTAAAGATGATATAATTTCCCAAAGGGGTTAAAGAAATCTTGGCAGCTAGACAAAGGCTAGTAAGTGAACCATATAGATGCTGTAATAGATGCTAGTAAGTACAGATATGCACTTATCTTTATTCACTAGCATCTATTAAGGTGTAGCTCATCCCACCTGGACATCATGCACTGGTATCTAATACGTATGTGCTCAATTACGACCCCAACTCCATGACAATCTCAAAGGCACACCTGGGCCCTCTTTCAGCCTATCAGCCCTCTCAGCACCTTTGCATGACCCTGCAATCTCAAGAAAATGCAGCTGATTTCTCTGTACCACCTTGATGAACATGACAACTAAGCGAGGCCATCCCAGGCTTACTCACTTCTTCAGCCTTTTCTGTCCATTTTCCTGCACCATACCATGAAAAGTAAGGCACAAATCTTGTATGTTTCTCTGATTTCTCCTTCAAATCCATTCCCCTACAAGTATCCACATTCTGCATCCTCTTTATTTTCAGGTACATTTTATAAACTTTGTTATTAGTACATTGAGATCTGACTTTTAATTTTAAGAAAAGCTTTGGGGATCTAGAAAATTCTCAAGTGCCTAGTGTTTGCCATTACCTTTAATTCTGTCCAGTTTTGCTTCATGTACTTTAAATCTCTGTTATTAGGCACATATTTATGGTTGTTATATCTTCTTTACATACTTATCTTTGTAATGTTATGAAACCTTCTTTCTCTTGTAATAACTTTTGCCTTAAAGCCTATTTTATCTGATACTGATGCAGTTTAGTTATCTTTATGTTTATAGTTAACATGGTATATTTTTTCTATCCAATTATTTTCAATGTATTTTGATATTGGCCTAGAGGTCTCTGAGGCTCTCTGTTCTTTTTTTTTCCAATTTTTGTCTCATTGGCCTTCAGATTGGATAATTTCTATTGATAAAAATGTATTGACTCTTACTTCTACTATCTTTACTGTTAAACCCATTCAGTAAATTTTTATTTCAGGCATAATATTTTTTATCTCTAAAATAGACATTAGATTCTTTTTTATAGTTTCCATTTATTTGCTGATACATCTTAGCCACTTATTCATTATAGAAATACTATTCTTTATATGTTTTAGCATAGTTATAATCACAGCTTTAAAATCCTTGTTTGTTAAATCCCACAGTTGGGATTTAACAATTTGGGACCAACCTTTGTCAGTCCCAAAGATCTGATTATCTTTAAGTCACTCTTTTCTCTTCAGTATGGGTCACATTTTATTTCTTCATGTCCTGCAATTTTGGATTGCATCCTAGACATTAGGAATGATACAGATTCTTGATTCTGTTGTTTCTTTAAAGAGTTTTATTTTTGTTTGCTTGTTTGGCAAAGAGTTAACTGGGCTGAACTCAAACTCCACACTTTGAAATCTCAATTTAGTTTTTTTATCTTTGATTGGGGAGTCTGGTATCTTCCTGCATGAGTCCTTCAGGGCTCATCCAGGTATTTGGGCAGGTGATACAAAAATTTGGACTCCCTCTTTGGGTCTCTCTCTCTTTTCTGGGATTCCTCCCTTGCTTTTCAGCTGCTGTGGCTGCCTCATACTCTATCCTTGGTGAGGCTATGGGTTTTTAATCCATGTTTTGGCTCCCTGCTGTGGCAACTGGGACTCATCTTCAAGCTGAAATCTATAAGAAATTAGAAGCCCACTCAGTGCTGCTCCCTTTCTCCATGTATCCACACAAAATACCTACATATGTCCCTACTTTGGTTTGCTCTCTAACACCTTTAGATGGCTTTTTCTGATTTTTTTTTCAGAGTTTATAGTTACTTGTGGAAGAGTTACTCTAATAGGAGCTAATAAGCCATTATCAGAAGAAACTAGCACTTGCCAATCTGGAAATTTTTTGTCTATTTTCTCTAGTATTGTTGTTGTTGTTGTTGTTTACTCTAGAGAGAAAACTCAGTGAAATTTCTCCTTCTGTCTGAGCCTCTTTGTACCATCTTATCCCTTGGGCTATAAGATCCAATCTCACTCTCTAATTTTAAACATCAGGAGGGACATCTTGACTGTGAGGGTCTCCTGTGAGGAGTAAGAGTTCCCAGCTACACACCAGAAAGGGGAAAATACATAGATGAGTATTTCAAAATATCTTTGTGGAGTGCAAATACATTGTGGAAAGGTTAACACATTTAAGTAATCATTTGAACAAATTATGTTGCTAGTTTATGCAGTCCTGAAGGAGAAAGACCTCTGAGAGAGGAGAGTACAAAGGAGATAAAAACCCATAGAGCTGGGTGAGAGATAGATGTGGGTAATGCCCATCAGTGAGGTCTGAGATGGGAAACAAGGCTGACATGTAATAGATGAAGGGGGTGCTCCAAAGACACCTTAGAGCCCCCCAAAATGGAGAGTCCCTAAATTTTAGAATTATAGCTCCATGGCACTTTAAACCTAAAAGATATTTACCAAATCATCTAAATCTGAAACCCTTATTTTGGATGCAAGGAAACTGAGTCTCACACTTTGCCTACCTCATACTTTAGTCAAGGGGCTCACTCCCCTCAGCACTGTGTTGGTGCTATCATATTCTATTTAACAGTAGCCTGAGGCCTGTTCACATTTGTGTTTTGACTAATCAATGCTGTGTATGATAGCTATAGGCCTAAGCCACTGAATTCATCCTTAAACATGCTGGAGAATTCTAATATAGAGCTTTTTGTTCTTTCTCTTTATTATCTTGGAGTTTTAATCACAGCAGAGTGCATTGAGGCTTTTTTATGACTGCATGCAATACACCAGGCTCCAGCTCTCTTTTTAATTATGATAAAGTCATGTGGCCTCTCATTGATTGCTTGGTTTCGTGTCCAGGTATAGATAGCTCACAGGATTCTACAAAGATTAATTCAGATTAGCTCATAAATTCATTGAAGGAAGTATCTATCAGGTGTTCCTGTCTGTCTGTGTGACTTTTATTGACAATAATAAAATGATATGAGTTTCAAACTCCCTTTCCCATGCTGCCTTCTGCTTTAATCATTAGTAAGATTTTGCATTCATCCCTAAGGTATCTTTTTATCATCTCAAATACGAATGAGAAACTGAGATCAGTGAATTTAAGAAATTATGTCTTAAATAACGCTTCTGTGTCCACAGGTTTGTTCTCTCCTCTCAATATCTGGTTTAACATCTTCTGGACAAATCTAAATACATCAAGATGAGTATAATTTCTCTATATTCAAAAGATACAACAGTATATATTTCTAATGACAGCAGTTGCCAAGTGAACAGAGAGTGAGCCATTGTTCATAACCCAAGGTCAAGAGTTGCTCTGGTTTCTTTTAAAATGATGCACCATATCCTTCTCCACTCCTGCCAATCAATAACAGCCCAAATAGTAATTTAACAAATAATGCCAAGATGCCCAATGTATCAAAGAGTAACCTAGCTTGTAGGGAGAATAAACCTAAGTATTGAGACTTCTTATTTCTTTCACTTAAATAAAAAATATAAATTCTTTTTAAATCTACAAATATTCACCATTACTATTTTAAGGCTATAATTGTTACTAGACTTGATCCCCCACAGCCTAAAGAAAATAAATAATGCCAGCTTCCATGAGCCTCCAGACAATTTTACCCTATCGTTATATAATTGGTATATAATATTAATGCTACATTCATACCTAATTATTTTGTCACTGTCCTAAGGCTAACTTAGAAATCTTCTCTCTCACTAATTATTAAATGTACTCATTCAGTAAACAAATATCTGGGTGCCTGCTAGGCGTCAGGCAGCATGTAAAAGCAGGACCAAGCTAGAGAAAGAAGGGGATGCGCACTGAGGCACAGGGAGGCATGTGCGTCGTTTTCCTCAGGCCGGCAAAGAGCATCTCTGGCTGTTCAGTCACTTCTAACCTCTCAGCAACACTGATCGATCTTGGGTCTTGGACAATCTTAGCTCTATTAATTCCTGCCCATTGAAGAGACTCTGTAGCAAGAAAAATAGATTGCATTGAATAAGGACTTATTTTACTGATAACTTGTAATTCAGTCCAAGTTATTGCTAACCCCTGAAAAGTAACCCTTTGAGCTAATTTTTAAGAAAAAATGTAACAATCACATATTATGACCATAACTAGGCAAGTGATTGTCATAACATAACCTGAGTTGTAGTACCAGAAAGTCATATGGAAAATGAATTGTTGTAATATGTTACATGCCAATTATACCTCAATATAAAAAAAAAGAAAATGCATTTTTGCATACATGCCTCAGTTATGTTAACAGTGTAAATGACAGGTAAATAAAGTATAAATAACAGTAAGAATAGTGGTATCAAGATAGTTTTTAAGGCCCTGAATGGTGTGACTCAGTGGATTGAGCACCAGACTGCAAAGCAAAGGGTCACCAGTTCGATTCCCTGGATTGTGGGCCAGGTCCCCAGAAGGGGTCACATATGAGAGGCAACCATACATTGATGTTTCTTTCCCTCTTTCTCCGTCCATTCCCCTCTCTCTAAAAATAAATAAATAAAATCTTTAAAAATACATCTGTAGTTTTTAAGATAAATTAGATTTTATACCATTTTGATTTTTTTTTTTTTCAGAAACTAGCAACCCTGACCAAAATGTCTGAATAGATAAATTATCTCTGGGATACAAGTAGTTTGGGGCCTTATGATGCTTTATTAACAACACAAAAATCTGTTTTTATGTAGCATAACTCTTTGAGTTCTTTGTTGAACTAGTACATCTTGAAACAAAATGCAAAATATAAGGTGAGAGCCATACTTGGTAAGATTGGAAGACATTTACTTGTAGTTTAGCACTATAATTATATTTTTGATACATAATATCCCTGAGGGTTTTACTTCAAAAATAATCCTCTGGGAGTCTACCTCAAGACACTAATACATTCAAGTATTCATGATGAATTATTAATAAAATACTAGAATGTCTGAAGCTTTAAACAAAGTTAATTAATTTATTCCCTTTTTAAAAATGAGTCTATTATACCACAAAATATTATGAGCACAATCATTAATATTAAATTAAAATATAAAAATTAAATGCAAACACATTTCCTTAAGGATAAGTAAAAAAAAAAAGTGTAACCAGATGAAGGTGACATTAAGTAAGATTTTGAGCATTCTGGTGGAAAAATAGAGACTGCTACCTTATTTAAGATAAAAACAAAAATATGTGCAGGGTTTCTCACTTACTACAGTTTTTTAAAACTGAAAATTTGAAAGGAAAAAGGGCACTTCCAGAGGACCCGCCCTGCACAGGCACTGTGCTGGGCTCTGGGGACTCAGTCAGGAACAAAACCGACATGTCTCCTGATGTCGTAGAATTTACACAGTGAGACAGGTGAGAATTGAGAATACACAGCATTACAAATCACAATGAAACACCAAGTGCCTACTTCACATTAGGACCTATACACCACCAGCCCCCAAAGGTAAATACACAGAGCATTTTATGATTGGTTTTAATGTTTTTATTGTCAATTACTATGAAGCATAACACAAATAAATGACATTATGAAAGTTTAAGAAACTTTACCTAGGTCTTACAATCACTGTCTCTGGGCTCCAGTTCCCAATTCCTTTTTCCTTAAGTCATAAAAAAGCCATAGTGTTTACTTCATATTGAAAAAGCTATAAAAAATAATAAGCCATTTTGTAGATGGCTTCCATATATATTTAACCCCAGTGATGGTATCACACAGAATGTATGGCCCATGGCCCAGCCAACATGGAAAATACAAATGAATATATGTAGCATGGTTGCAGTGTTCAATCTGGTTTTTCACCACCAGTTCCAGGCTCCATAAAACCAATTCAGTAGAGACAGATATTGATCATGAATAAAGAGATCAACTCTGTCCATTTCTCCTCATTTTGCCAAGAGCTCCTCAAGGTCAGGGAGCATGTCTACTTAATTCTGTAAATCTTCATTAGGCCTAGGATAGGGCTTTCCACAAAGGGAGCCCCTCCAGGTGCCCTTGAGAGAACAGAAGATATTAAAGGATTCAGTGAGTTATTTTGCCTAAAAATGAATTTGGCATCTTGAAACAGTGAATAGATAAATATGACTGAAAAAAAAAAACATGCATGTGAGAAAGTGGAAAAGATGAGATTAGAATTGCGGGTGGATTGGGGCAGCCTAAGGAAGGCCTAGAAAACCAGGTCAGAGAGTTGGATCTCTGAAGAAAATGAAAAGACATTAAAAGGCACTCTAGAAGCATTTCTCTTCCTTATGCTGGAAGGAGACTGTAGGGATCTTGGGAGGGAAAAGATATCCTAAGAATCCTGAAACACTAATTCAAAAGTATATATGTACCTTCATGTTCACTGCAGCATTATTTACAATAGCCAAGATCTGGAAACAACCCAAGTGCCTATCAATATATGAGTGGATAAAAACAACACTGTGGCACATTTACACCATGGAATACTAAATGGCCATAAAAAAGAAGGTAATCTTACCTTTTGCAACAGCATGGACAGACCTAGAGACTAGTACACTAAGTGAAATAAGCCAGTCAGAGAAAGATAAATACCATATGATCTCACTTATATGTGGAATCAAGTGAACAAAATAAACTGAAGAATAAAATAGAAACAGAGACATGGAAACATGGAACAGACTAACAGCCATAGAGAGGAAAGGGGAGAGAGAGGAGTGGATGGAAGAAGGTGAAGAGATTAGCCAAAGAACATGTATGCTTAGCCCATGGACACAGACAACAGGGTGGTGATGGCCAGAGGGAAGCGGGTGGGGGTGGGCAAAGGGGGAAAAATGGGAACATCTGTAATAGTGTCAATAATAAAAGTAAATTTTAAAAAGGGACACCTAAAAAAAAAGAGAGGGGGGTGGAATTTAAGAAACTATCAGGACTTCTGGCCAAGATGGAGGCATAGGTAGATACACTGTGCCTCCTCACACAACCAAAAGAAGGATAACAACAATTTAAAAACAAAAAACAACCAGAACTGACAGAAAATCTGTATGGAAGTCCGACAACCAAGGAGTTAAAGACACGTTCATCCAGACCAGTAGGAGGGGCAGATCTGGGCAGCGGGGCAGACCGGCGAACCCGCAGCTGGTGGAGAGGGTGGTCCAACATTCATGTTCAAATAAAGGAACAACTGAGGAGTGAAACAGACCATGCAGCCTGGGGTTCCAGCATGGGAAAATAAAGCCTCAAACCACTGATTGAAAACACTTGTGGGGGGTGAGGCGGCAGTAGGAGGAACTCCCAGCCTCACAAGAGAGTTCGTTGGAGAGACCCACAGGGTCCTAGAATGTACATAAGCCCACACACCCGGGAGTCAGCCCGAAAGGGCCCAATTTGCTTGCGGGTACTGAGGGAAGTGACTGAAAATCAACAGAGAGTGGAGCAAGCGCCATTGTGGCCTCTCAGACCCCTTCCCCACAGACAGCATCACAACACAGAGACGTGGGTTACCCCACCCTGGTGAACACCTAAGACTCCACCCCTTAACCTAACAGGCATGCCAAGACAAAAAAAAAAAAAAAAAATGGCCCAAATGAAAGAACAGAGCAAATCTCCAGAAAAAATACAACTAAGCCATGAAGGGCTAGCCAACCTATCAGATGCACAGTTCAAAACACTGGGAATCAGGATGCTCACAGAATTGGTTGAATTTAGTCGCAAATTAGATGAGAAAATGAAGGATATGCTAAGTGAAATAAAGGAAAATATACGGGGAACCAACAGTGAAGGGAAGGAAACCTGGACTCAAATCAACAATGTGGAGCAGAAGGAAGAAATAAACATTGAACCAAAACAGAATAAAGAAACAAGAATTCCAAAAAATGAAGAGAGGCTTAGGAACCTCCAGAACATCTTTAAATGTTCGAACACCCAAATTATAGGGTACTAGAAGGAGAAGAGGAAGAGCAAGAAATTGAAAACTTATTTGAACAAATAATGAAGGAGAATTTCCCCAATCTGGCAAAGAAAATAGACTTCCAGGAAGTCCAGGAAGCTCAGAGAGTCCCAAAGAAGTTGGACCCAAGGAAGCACACACCAAGGCATATCATAATTACATTAGCCAAGATTAAAAATAAGGAGAGAATCTTAGAAGCAGCAAGAGAAAAGGAGACAGTTACCTACAAAGGAGTGTCCATAAGACTGTCAGCTGATTTCTCAAAAGAGACCTTGCAGGCAAGAAGGGGCTGGAAAGAAGTATATCAAATCATGAAAGGCAAGGACCTACATCCGAGATTACTCTATCCAGCAAAATTTTCATTTAGAATGGAAGGGCAGATAAAGTGCTTCTCAGATAAGGTCAAGTTCAAGGAGTTCATCATCACCGAGTACTTATTATATAAAATGTTAAAGGGATTTATCTAAGAAAAAGAAGATAGAAAATATGAACAGTAAAATTATAGCAAACTCACCGTTGTTAAAAAACACACCTAAAACAAAAGCAAAAGCAAACTAAGCAAACAACTGGTACAGGAACAGAACCACAGAAATGGAGATCACATGGAGGGTTATCGACAGAGGAATGGGAAGGGGAGAGAGGGGGAAAAGGTACAGAGAATAAGTAGCATAAAAGGTAAGTAGAAAATAGACAGGGGGAGGTTAAGAATAGTATAGGAAAGGTAGAAGCCTAAGAACTTATATGTATGACCCATGGACACAAACTAAAGGGGGGGGGGGGAATGTGGCTGGGAGGGTTATGCGGGGCAGAGGGGAATAAAGGAGGGAAATGGGACAACTGTAATAGCATAATCAATAAAATATATTTTTTTAAAAAAAGAAAAGAAACTATCAGGATGTGCACTGGCTGGTGTGGCTCAGTGGATTGAGCACCAGCCTGCAAACCAAAGGGTTGCTAGTTTGATTCGCAGTCAAGGTTCGTGCCTGGGTTGCTGGCCACCTCCCCACTGAGGAGCACATGGGAAGCAACTACACATTGACGTTTCTCTCTGTCCTTCTTCCTCTGTCTAAAAATAAATTTTAAAAATATTTTTTAAAAAAGAAACTATCAGGATGTGATTAAAGAAAGTGAAAAGGGATGAGGGACAATTAATGGTAATGAAGTTATAATAATTAACATAAGGAGGGAATATGGGGAAGGGGAGGGAATCCCCATTCATTTGTCTGACTGAAAGAATAGTAATGCTAGAAACAAAAGGAAACCTCAGGGAAACCAGGAAGTGAGTCAATTTGGAAAGTGGATGAGTTTGTTCTTAAACATGTTGAACTTGAGTTGATACTGAAGGTATAAGTGAAAATATTGAATCAACAGTTTGTTATTTATTTGTAACTTAAAATCTGCCTCCTTTCTTAAAATTAGTGAATTCATTTCATTAAATTCAAAATATGGCAATAAAATTGTTTTGCTTTTAATGACAGCAATACAAACGCCCACTAATATAGTTAAGGAAATAAGCATTACCAGCTATCAATGAGTTAATTAGGGAAACATTGAAAATTCAGAGCTAGAGCTGAAAAGTGAGGGAAGTCTAGAACTATAGATACAGGGGCCATCTGAATGCAAATATTTTTGAGTGCCTCTTCTGGGCCAGGCACTGTTCTTGGCACAGAGTATATAAGAACAGCAATAGAAAATCTAGAATGCTATTAAGAAAGTGGCATGGAAAATAGAGCCCAGAGAAATTGTCTTGAGGCTACACTTGCACAAGAACATTGGTTTTATTTAGACGGAAAGATTTTTTAAAGTGACTTGGAGGTAGGACTAAGGGAGGTAACAGGAGGTATAAAGCACCCTCCTTAAATCATTTCTTACTGCTGACAATGGTGCTGAAAAATGACACATGGTCTCTACCCTTATGGAACTTACAGTGTAGTCTGGAAGAGAGATTACATTTTAAGAAAAGGAAAAAGGGAAGGTAATGAAGGAAAAGATATTATATAAGAGAATAACTCAAATGAGGTGGAGGACATAAATTAGATTATCAGAATCAAGTGGCCTCCTGAAAAGTGACATTCAAAGCCTGAAGAATGAGTTTGAACGAAAGCAGGAGAAAGAGATTTGCAGAGAGAATGACATGTGCAAAAGACCTGAAGCAGAAAAGGACTTGTCACCTTTGAGGATCAGGGATAAGAAGCCAGGTAGCCAGTTCAGAACAAACAAAGCAGACAGGGCACAAAATTAGCTTGAAGGACTAGACATTGTACAAATGAGGAAAATGAAGCTCAAAGAGGTTAAATAACATACCCATGTTTACCCGGCTGGAAACTCAGAGTTAATTTCAGAACCCAGATCAGTTTGATTCAAAGTCTACACTCCTAGTTACTCCAACAGACTCAGCAGTCAGATTTCACAGTCTTAGGTGAACTTTTGATCACCTAAGGAGCTTAAGAATAAATTCCTGGGCCTTATCCCAAAACTTCAGAATTCCATATGGATGAGGATCAGTTAGAGCTGCATAGGAAAGGAGACGCTACATTCAAACTGGGTAATTTGAGGACAGTTTGGTGAAGAGTCTGTATTAGTTTCCTGGGGCCACCATAACAAAAAACCACATACTGGCTAGCATAAACAGCAGAAATTTATTGTCTCACAGTTCCAGAGGTTAGGAGGGGTGAGGTCCTCCTGAAGACTATGAGAGAGAATCTATTCTATGACTCTCTCCAAGGTTTTGGGGGTTGCTGGCAATTTTTGACATTCCTTGGCTTACGGATAAATCACTCAAATCTCCACCTTCATCTTAACACAGGTGAGATGTTTGTGCATTCTTTGTTTGTACGTGAGTCCAAATTTTTCCCTTTTTGTCAAGACACCAGTAACACTGGGAGAAGGTCCATCTTAATGACTCCATCTTAGCTTGATCATCTGCAAAGACTTTATTTCCAAAGACCTTCCAAATTTCCAAAAGTCACATTCATAGGTTCTGGGGTTAAGATTCCAACAACTTTGGAAGACACCACTGAACCCATAACCAGGTCTACTTACAAAGATGTGGGCAGGGAGAGCACAAGGCCATGCAGCCCCCCCAGACTAGCAACAATGATTTCCCATCACCGTTCACTGTGGCCTGTTGGAGAGAGCTGGGGAGGCATACATCCCAACTTCCCTCCCTCCACTGCCTGCTGGGCTACAGCCCACCAGAAGCCATTCTCCTGAGATGTGGAGCAAAATGAACAAAAGTCCAAAGTGGGTCCAGAGAGGCAAACAAAATATCTAGCCAGAAGGCCCTGAAACCTTTAAAAACAGGCCCTGGAAAATTATTGTACTCAGATGCAATTTAGAATGTTTGCCACATTAAAATGGTTATTATAAAGACAAGGTCTTGAGCATCAATGAGTCCTACTCATGTAAATAGTACTTGTTTCATTTTTTTAAAGAAGAAATATGAAGGAATTTGTACTACTTAATAAGAAAGATATCTACTCATTTAATCGAAAATAAAAACTTTTTTTTTTTTACTTTAACAACCTGTAGCTTGAAAATAACATTCCTATTTTTGAACCATAAGGTCAGGTGATATGGGAAATGAGGAAGAGTCAGTTATCACAACAGAAATAAACCAGCGCTTGTCTCTCATTGTCCTTGACAAAAGTCTCATGCTTCTGTGCCATGGTGTTCACAGAAATTGTGAATTAATTGAGGAAGACTAAGTAATTGAGCTCCAAAGCTCAGAAGTAAACATACACACATATGCACAACGCCACACTGAAAGAGCAGAAGGAAAACTATGTCAGTGTGTGTCTTCTGCTGAGGAGAGAAGCCCTTATCTCCAAAATTTCATCTGCTTGTCCTGTTTTGCATGCACAAAACACTCACTGAACCAAAGATGGTAACAGTGAGTTTGGCACCATCATTCTGTCAATTAATTTGGCTTTCACCTAGGGGTTGTTTTTCTAGAATACAGGATTACTATATGAAATGAAATGCTAATTATTTTTGCTATCCTGCATGACCTGCCTATAATATGAGATACAAATTAAGATATAATGTAATTATGGCTGCTCTCACCCTGTTCAAATGTATTTTCTTCTCCAACAGGCTCAGATAAGTGGCCCTTATTTTAATTTCCAGCATCCTACTCTATTTCTTACTTCTTGCAGCTTAGGGAGTATGCCCTGGAGAAACGCCTGACATTACAATATGATAGTGAGGCTTCTTGTTTCAAACAAAAATATCAGAACATCTTATTCAAAAAAGTCTTGTCTTTCTAAATAGTCAGCTTGAGAGGCTAAATATTTAGTCCACATGGCTGCGTTTTTATACCAGTGAGCTCTCGTTAAAATACTGTATAAAGACAGACTCTAACAGAGAAAAGAGGCAGCATTAGAGAGGGATGACTACACCAGCTTGGGAGGCATGTACAAAGGCAGGGATGTGTGTTGCCTTAATGACCATAGAGAGTTTGCAGGGTCAGAAACCTCTTCTTTACCACCAGCTGTGGAAGCCTCCTCTGAACCCCGCTGCCAATGGCCCACCCTGATTCAGGAACATTATCCCACCAGGACAGAATGAAATGTGTTACCAATAGAAGTGTTTCTAAAAAAGAAAGAAAGGGATGAGAAAGGGAAGGAGAGGAGAGGAGAAGAGAGGAGAGGAGGGGACGGGAAGAGAGGAGAGGTGAGGAGGTATAAAATAGGAACGTATTTTCACAAAATATCTGAAAATTTGGTAAGACATTAAACACTTAAGAATGTTGCAGAGTATGAAGTTATGAGAGTAAAACTTGAAATTGTTGAAGCGTTCAACCACAGGGGAATGGTTAAATAATTTACAGACCATGCATACAATGGAATAATTTAGAGTTATTGAGTAGACCTATTTTCATTGGCATACAAAGCTGTTAGGTGAGAAAAACAGGTTGAATACCTAAATGTATAATGAGATCTCATTTCTTAAATACGTTCGTTCGTAGGTATCTGGGACTATGTATGTGTGTGCAGAGAGAAGAAAAGACAAGGAGAAAGGAAGAAAAATTCTTGTTAAACACCAAGATATAAATGAATATTTTTGAGAGGCAGAAATTATGGAAAAATTACATGGGTTTTGTTGCTCATTTCTGTTTTCTTATTTTTCTACAAAAAAAATTACTTATGAAGTCTGTCCATAAAGTATCCAGCCATGTGCTATGAAAAATAAAGACACTTATTGAAGAAGATACAAGATACAAGAAATACTGTACATAAGACAATGATTCCTCAGCCCCCTTCAAAGTAGGCACCTTGGGACCCCTCACAGTTCTCCCAGCATCTCTTCTACTGTTCAAAACACTCTGTAAAAATCCTTTCTTGGAATCACCATCAAAGGGCCAGATCTGACAATGATGTTTAAAACTTGTGAATATAGACTTCCGGCCAAGATGAAGGCATACATAGATAAACTTTGAATCTTTGCACAACCAAAAGAACAACAACCAATTTAAAAACAAAAAAATAACTGGAACTGCCAGAAAATTCAACTGTATGGAAGTCTGACAACCAAGGAGTTAAAGAAGAAACATTTACTCAGACTGATAGGAGGGGTGGAGACCAACAGCTGGGGTGGAGAGGACTCACAGCAAGGTGGTGGCTAGCAGACCGGGTGGTCCCACATTTGCGTGCGGATAAACTGGAACAAATGGGGAGACAGACCACACAATCCAGGATTCCAGCATGAGAAAAGAGAGGCTCAAAAACTCTGCCTGTAAAAACCTATCGGGATTGCAGCATCTGCAGCCTCCCAGGAGAGTTTGTTGGAGAGACTGAGGGGGTCCTAGAGGTACAAAACCCACCCACCTGGGAACCAGCACCAGAAAGGGCCCAATTTATTTGTGGGTAGCAGGAAAAATGACTGAAAGTGGGGCAAGAGTCAAGCAAGTGGCATTGTTCCCTCTCGGACCCCTCCTCTACATACAACACCACAACGCAGCAACGTGGGTTGCAAATGCCTAAGGCTCTGCCCCTTACACTTAACGGTTGCACCCAGGCAAAGAAATATGGCCCAAATGAAAGAACAAATCAAAACTCCATAAAAAGAACCAAGCAATGAGGACACAGCCAACCTATCAGATGCAGAGTTCAAAACACTGGGAATCAGGATGCTCACAGAAATGGCTGAGTATGGTCGCAAAATGAAGGAAAAAGTGAAGGCTATGCAATGTGGAATAAAGAAAAATATACAGGAAACCAACAGTGAAGGGAAGGAAACCTGGACTCAAATCAACAATGTGGAGCAGAAGGAAGAAATAAACATTGAGCCAAAACAGAATAAAGAAACAAGAATTCCAAAAAATGAAGAGAGGCTTAGGAACCTCTGGGACAACTTTAAACATTCCAACGTGCAAATCATAGGGTTGCCAGAAGGAGAAGAGGAAGAGCAAGAAATTGAAAACTTATTTGAAAAAATAATGAAATAAAATTTCCCCAATTTTTTCCTTCCTATGAAGGAAATAGACTTCCAGTAAGTCCAGGAAGCTCAGAGAGTCCCAAAGAAGTTGGACCCAAGGAAGCACACACCAAGGCACATCATAATTACACTACCCAAGATTAAAGAGAAGGAGAGAATCTTAAAAGCTGCAAGAGTTAAGGAGACAGTTACCTACAAAGGAGTTCCCATAAGGCTATCAGCTGATTTCTCAAAAGAGACCTTCCAGGCAAGAAGGTACTAGAAAGAAGTATTCAAAGTCATGACATCCAAGATTACTCTGTCCAGCAAAGGTATCATTATAATGGAAGGGCAGATAAAGTGCTTCCCAGAGAAAGTCAAGTTAAAGGAGTTCATCATCACCAAGCCTTTATATGAAATGTTAAAGGGATTTATCTAAGAAAAAGATCAAAACTCTGAACAGTAAAATGATAACAAATTCACAACTATCAACAACTGAACCAAAAACAAAACAAACTAAGGAAACAACTAGAACAGGAAGAGAATCACAGAAATGGAGATCACCTGGAGGGTTATCAATGAAGAGAGGGAGGGGGGAGAATGGAGGAAAAGGTACAAGGAATAAGAAGCATAATTGGTAGGTACAAAATAGAGAGAAGAGAAGGAGGTCAAGAACAGTATAGGAAATGTAGAAGTCAAAGAATTTACATGTATGACCCATGGACATGAACTAAGGAGGGGGAATGCTAGGGAGAAGAGCATGCAGTGTGGCGGGGGATAAAGGGGAGAAAAATGTGGGACAACTGTAATAGCATAATCAATAAAATATACTTTAAAAAAGAGGCTTCCCTAGAAGTCTGATTGATATTCTTTAGTCCAGCCTTGCATTGCAGCCCTGGCCTCTGCTATACCTATCTCAGCGTTAAAGCTACTCCATATCTTCCGAGTTGTCATTTCAAGAGTAGAACACTGTAGATGTACCATTTCAGTCATCTTGGTTCGCCAACACCAAGCACTGCAATGTTTCCACGTTCATTTCTTGCTTTACAATTTCCAGTTACCTTGGTTCATGCTCATGTTCCATATTCCAGCTGGATGTGCTGTGCAGCACTGTCCTTTTCTTTTGCCTTTATGCACAGCTACTCGTTGTCCTTCCCACTTTGGATGTAGTTGTGTCATTAGCAACAGTGCTATTCATACTTACTCTCTGCTCTTGCCAGTAAAAGCTTGAGCATTTTCTGACCTGAGAGTCTCATCTTTCAGCACTAGCTTATTTTTCTTTGTTTTGGACTGTCTCACATAAGGTTTTCAGGGAAAGAGAGAGAGAGAGAGAGAATAAGAAAATGCAGCAGTGGTTTATCACTGCCTTCTGCTTCTCAGTGTGTGGATCCAAACCACAAGTGCTGGAGTCCTTGGTGCCACAGTCACCGAACACCTCTGAAATGTGAATATATTACCTAGTCTAAAATATAATATTTTAGTTTTTTATACTTCTCAATGACTTATCTTTTCATCATGTTCCCCCAGTATTGTACCTAAGTGATTGGTTTAGTGGTTTGGTCTTGATTTAATATTAATTATATGCAAATACCTATCTGCATGATTTCTTTTTTTTTATTTCTACTTGGTCTCTTTTCAAAGGTTAAAGGTAAAATGACCTGGGTAGAAGGGGACAGTCTCAGCATCCTAACAGCTGAACGGGACTAAACATTTTCATCACCTGTTTCTTAGCGGCAGGTTTCCCAAGAAGGTCAAATAGAAAATAAACCACAGTTGAGGAATAGCTGCTAGCAGGTGTGTAGGAGACACATGTTCCCTTTCACTGATCTATTTTGGATCCAAAATTAACTTCTCTTGGATCATAATCCTGCCTCTGTTTTTTCCCTGTTAACACAGCCACCCAATGGGAACATCTGCCCAACATTAATGAGCTATTCACAGGAGAAACAAGAACAGGGTAACAGGAGCCAAGGTAAAACAATTAGAGGGAAAAGGAGACTGTTGGCTCCTGACCTAAATTGAATTGCTTTTAAGAGACAGGACCAGATTTTCAATTATGTAATCCCTTAATTTCTCATTTCCTTTAAAACTTAAAGGTCAAATTCCCTTTTGGAATGCTCAGGGACAGATCTGACATTCATGTGTCTATGAAACCGGCTGGACTGAAACCAGAAGAGGTTCTCTTTCTAACTCAGATGAATACAAAGTATTTTTCCCATTTTTGTTACCATCCACGGTACTGTTTGGAAGAATTAGCTAATAACTATTGTCTCTCTTCCTTTGCATTTTATTTTTCTTTCCAACAGTATTCTAAGAGAAATTTTGCTTGCCTTTACTAAGAAAAAGAACTGTTTGAAAGCATGAAGATCTGGGTAAGAGGAAGTCTAGTTAACTTTCACTTTTGCAAGACTTGACTTTGAGATTCCTTTCATCTTCTCTTCCTTACACTTCATTGTTTGCATTTCAGTAATGGAAAAGACTTTTCATCTCACACATTTTTCTCTGTGTCCTTCTTTTTCCCCCTACCCTTAGTCTATACATCTCATCCAAAGTCATGCAAAGTCTACCACTTCAATGGCAAACTTCCCAGTTTTATCAGCTCACTCTGACCTTGATCTTCTCTGGTTTTCTGCAACTTTGTTTACCTCACTTCCCCTGCCACTGAAGCCCACATTGTCTTATTTTCACTGGCAAGAAGTCTAATAAATAGACTGCATTGGTTCCCAAAACAGAAAGGAAAAAAATTAAGGTCCATCTGTGTCTAGAAGTTCAATCAGAATCATCAGAATCTCTGCCTCCTCCATCTCTCTGGCTCTGCTTATTTTCTGTGCAGTTTCTTTCTTAAGCAAGCTCTCCCTTCAAGGTGGCTTTTATAATCCTAGCAGTTGGAGATCCCAGGAAAAGAAGAGCCTTGTTCCCAAAGTTCTAGCAGAAGTCCCTCTAGCTGTCAGCAACAGGCCCAGTCCTGGGTCACATTGCTCATTTCAGGAACTGGGGTCAAGATCAGCTCCACCTATTCTTCCAATCCATGAGCATGGTATATGTTTCCATTTGTTTGTGTCTTCCATGATTTCTCTCTTCAGTGTTGAGTAGTTTTCTGAGTAGAGGTGACACGGGGTAGACCGGACCTGCCGACACCCGTGGTTGCCGTGACTCGGTGCGTGTGCCGTGACACGCGGGGAAAGAAGTACCGGGGCTACGTGGCTGATTCCTCCCATTCCCAGGAAAAAGCCCCGTGGCTTGCCCAGCCAGGGTTTTTATCAGGGGCATTAGCAATTTACATAGGATTGATTATTCATGGGATTAA
>PVJI01025851.1:0-19814 GCA_004026765.1 Micronycteris hirsuta
CTTTCCTCTTGTAGTAAACAGGGGCTGGCACGAGGGGAAGGGCCCAGCGGATGTGGACACAGTCCTGTTCAAGCTCCGCCAGGCCGCCCGGGACCCCCCTGGGGCAGCAGTTGTGAGCAGCAGACAAAAAGCCTGGGACAGAAGGCCTGTGGGAGCTGCGGTGAATAGATGAACGAGATTTCCATATGAGGGCCAACAATAGGATTCTCCACTCCAGCCCCTTTGTCCCAGGCTGGGATAATGGAGCCCTGGGGAGACTGCCCAGGAGGGGGCTGCATCGGCCCCTTTCCACACAGGACTGGAGCCGCTGCACAGCTGCCCCTCCTACCCTGCCCCGCCCCCAGCCCTGTTCGGTCCAATACCCTCCCTTGCCGTGGGTAACGGAATTCTGAATCACGGAATTTCTGTAAGATGGGGCAGGGTGTTAGCAGCCTCCTCGGGGAGCTGGAGGAGGGCATGTCGCTGCATGGCGGGGGTCCCTCACCGCCGCGCATGTGTAGTTACTTCTCAGGGTCCCCAGTGAGAGAGAGGCTTGCGGTCCGCCACCGACACCAGCCGTCTTATTTGACAACTGAAGAAAGAGAAGCGTGAGAGATGAGGTGTCTTGCCCACGGTCACACAGGACAGCTCAGGGCATCTGCTGCCCCAGGATGCCAAGAGTGGGGCGCGGAGGAGAGCGGATGACGGGGAAACACAGTCCCTTTACCCTCACACTACACTGCTTCACTTCTGACACCAGATGTGTGCGTTTTCCACACCAGCCAATTCTGCAACATCAGCTGGGTGTCCTACTAGTTTAAATTCTGACACTCTTTACCTGGAGACAGCATCAGAGCCCATTGGTTAGGGGCTCTGTCCCACAAGATTGCCCCGGTTCAGATGCTACTTAGAAGTTGGGGTTGTCACCTGTGTTCTGACAGGCTAGAACTTGCAGGTTCCCATGTCCCGCTCCTTGGGTTCAATTACTTTGCTATAGTGGCTCACAGAACCCAAGAAACCAGTTTACTTTAGTAGGTTACCAGGTTATTACAAAAGAATATAACTCAGCCACAACGGAAGAGATGCACAGGGCAAGGAACATGGGAAGGAGCCCAGGACCTCTCCCAGGACACCACCCCACCCCGGAACTTCTCTGAATCCCCATCCTTTCCGGTTTTTTGCAGAGGCTTCATTCCATAGGCATGACTGATTAAATCGCCGGGCACTGGCCATTGAGCTGCGTCTCCCGTGCCTCTCCTTTCCCAGGAGGTGGGGGTGGGGTGGGGCTGAAAGTTCCATCCATCGAATTGGCTGGTTCCCCTGGCAACCACCCTCCATCCTTGGGTTAACTAAGGGCTTTCCAAAAATCACCTTATTACTGTAAACTCAGGTGTGGCTGAAAAGGGCTTGCTGTGAATAACTGAGACACCCGTTTTGCCCACGGCTGGGAACTACTTCAGGAACGGAGGACAGGAGACCAAACAAGAGTACGCCCCACGGCTCCCACGCTCAGGGGACTCCAAGGGTTTGGGAGCTGTGAGCCAGGCACAGCGAACGAAGACTGAACATGTATTTCTTTTTTTTTTTTAAAGATTGTATTTATATATTTTTAGAGAGAGGGGAAGGGAGGGCAAGAAGGAGAGAAACATCACCATGTGGTTGCTTCTCATGCACCTCCTACTGGGGACCTGGCCCCCAACCCAGGCACATGCCCTGACTGGGAATCGAACTGGTGACCCTTTGGTTCGAAGGCCGGTGTTCAATCCACTGAACCACACCAGCCAGGGCTAAATATGTTATTTCTTAATCACACTGTCACAGCCCGCGTCAGACCTGGTGCGTGGAGTGTCCTTCCCGGGTCCGTGGGGACTGGAGAGGTCCATGGGGACTGGAGTTGGTGCTCTGAGTGTTCTGACCATTTGTGAAGGCTGAATCACTTCTCACTGACCCTAGAACACTTCCTAAAATTCAGGGGTGGGTGTGTAAAACTTTTTACTTACCCTTCCATCTGTTACTTCCTTCTATTACTATTTACCAATGGCCTAAGTGTTCGAGTCAAGTGGTCCCAGCTTCTTATGCGTAGGAGGCACCTGGCCTTCAAGGGTCTGCAGAAAAAGAGCTGCTTCAGGAACCTGAGCCCGCTCCCCAAAGGGTGCCGTTTCAGGAAGCTGCCTTTGGCCCACAGACCCAGCTAAGGAATTGTCTGGCCAGCTTAGGGGTGCGGATGCTTATCGGATGGCAAGTTTGCAGGAAAGGGGCAGCTCTACTTGGGCTGTTTTGCTGTGAGAGAATACAAACGCTCCTTGGGAGGCGCAGGCAACTTGGGGTCACCGCCCCCTACCCCCCACTGGTGCTTCCACCTGCAGGTCTGAGGGGTAAATATACAGGGTCCAGCAGAAGTAACGCCTGCTTGAGTGTGGTTGGTAGGGTAATAATATGGGTGTAACAATTTATAGTTTTAATTTGAACATTTCGCCTAAAATGCCATATGGTGTGCTTGAGTGTGATATTATTATGCTACCAAATTACACACTTATGATTTGAGAATAAAAGATTTTATAATACAAAAAGGAGTGTTATTTGTGCTGGATGCTGTATATAGCATTTGAGGCACAGCCATATTCCCAGGCAAACGCAGACACATGTTTCCACAGGACGGAGGAAAAGGTGTCGACTAGGTCACGGCCTCGGCTCTTCCAGCCCCGGGTACCCGGAGCGCTGGGCCAGGGAGGAAGCACAGCCAAGAGACGGGGCCTGGGCTCCTCGGTCAGACTGGTGCTCTGCTACGTGAGCGCTGTGTGACCTTGGGGCTGTATCAGTCTCTGTCTCCTCGGCTGTAAAACAGGAATGATGACAACAGCATTGACCTTATGGGGCTGTTGTGAGGGCTACATCGGATAAAGCACAGAACGGGGCTGGCTCTGCCTGACGTGCTGGGTGCTGGACAAGGCAGGAGGACCGTTCTGTCACATCAGCCGGAATGAACTGCCTGCACAGAATGTTCTCCACAGTACTGTGATAAGTGGTATAATTAAGAACCAGCCACCGCTCCAGTTCTTAATTGTACCCTTTATCACACTACTTTGTGCTCCACACTGGACTGCATACTTTACATACGTTATCTTGAAACCCTCAAGACCACTCCGCGAGGCCTGTGTTACGCACTGTAACAGATGGAGGAGCTGAGCTTCCCTGAGATCGGGCAGCCTGACCAGGGTTACACAGTAACTGAGTCTGAATTCAAACTCAGGTCTCCCTGATTCAAAGCTCACACGTTTCCCCCAGTCCCAGGGACTTGCCCCACTCCCAGCTCAGGTAATGTAGGGGACTGGAATGTGGTCTATGGGCTTGGGAGGGAGGCGGGAGAGCCCTCACGCAGGTTGCTGAACGGCAGGGGCTTGTGGGCTAGGCCACAGGTAGGTCCAGTCTCTGTGTAAGAGCAAGTGGACTGTGACTGACCTACGGGCGGGGGCAGGGAGACAGCTGTACCCCAACCTCTCTGAGTGGGGAGGGGAGGAAAGCACCCAACTGAAACTGCGTTTAAAGCACCAGAGAGATCAAGACTGAGCATACATGTATATGCGGCCGGTGCCTGTCTCTTCACACATTAGGTTTGAACGTCAGGACACCGTGTCCTAGACGGCAGGGCTGGTGGGGCCAGGACAAAGTAATCATCGTTGCCTATAAAGTGAAGTTAGGGCCCAACATGTCCTTTCCAGGTCCATCTTGTTCTGAGCGAAGTTGTTTCGGATAACGTTAATCTTGGGGCAAAAGGGGCAAGTCCAGCATTGTGTACTTGCCCCGGGAGGGTGGTGGATGCGGGAGAACCAGCCCATCCCAAGTTGCCGTCTCAGTGGGTTGGCCAGCGGTCAGTGTGCTCTGAAGGACCTCACTACCCACTCCTCTGTTGCAGCTCTGTCGAAGATGCACTGGACACCAGAACACGCCCAGCCCCTCAACCAGTGGCCAGAGCAGCACCTGGACGTCTCCTCGACCACACCATCTCCAGCCCACAAGTTGGAGCTGCCTCCTGGAGCTCGCCAGCGCTGCCACTATGCTTGGGCACACGACGACATCTCTGCCCTTACTGCCTCCAACCTCCTCAAGCGCTACGCGGAGAAATACTCAGGGGTCCTGGACTCTCCCTACGAGCGCCCCACCCTGGGCGGCTACGGCGATGCCGCCTTCCTCAACGGCGCCAAGGGGGACCCCGAGCCTTGGCCAGGGCCAGAGCCACACTACCCCTTGGCGTCACTCCACGAAGGCCTCCCGGGAACCAAGTCGGGCAGTGGGGGCGGCTCCGGGGGCCTCGGGGGCTCCCCTGTTTTAGCCGGAAACCTTCCTGATCCCCTCTACGCCGGCAATGCGTGCGGAGCCCCGCCCGCGGCGCCTGAGTACGCGGCAGGCTACGGCGGGGGGTACCTGGCCCCGGGTTACTGCGCGCAGACTGGAACCGCATTGCCCCCGCCGCCCCCGGCGGCGCTGTTGCAGCCCCCGCCTCCGCCTGGCTACGGCCCCTCCGGCCCTCTGTACAACTACCCCGCGGGGGGCTACGCCGCGCAGCCCGGCTACGGGGCTCTACCGCCGCCCCCGGCCCCGCCGTCGACCCCCTACCTGCCCTCTGGCCTGGCGGCGCCCACGCCCTTGCCCGCGCCCGCCCCGTCCCGGCCTGCGCCCACCTCCTACAGCTTCCAGGCGGCCGCTCCGGGTGCGGAGGCTGGGGTGTCGCTGAAGCGCAAGGCCGCTGACGAGGGCGCAGAGGGCCGCTACCGCAAGTACGTCTACGAGCCTACCAAGGCCCCGGCAGCCGACGGCGCCCCCTACCCCGCGGCGGACAACGGCGAGTGTCGAGGCAACGGGTTCAGGGCGAAGCCGCGAGGAGCCGCGGAGGAGGCATCCGGCAAGTACGCCGACGGCGTCTCTCTCAAGGTCCTGGGCTTCCCGGTCTACGGCCCGCAACTCGAGCCCTTTGAGAAGTTCGCAGAGCGCGCCCCGGCGCCGGCTCCCCGCGGGAGCTTTGCCTTGCCGTCGGAGGAGCCTCCCAAAGGTGTGGACCCGGGGGCCCTGGAGCTGGTGACGAGCAAGATGCTGGACTGCGGGCCCCCGGTGCAGTGGGCAGACGTGGCGGGCCAGGGCCCGCTCAAGGCGGCTCTGGAGGAGGAGCTGGTGTGGCCCCTGCTGAGGCCGCCCGCCTACCCCGGCGCCCCGCGCCCGCCGAGGACAGTGCTACTCTTTGGGCCTCGGGGCGCGGGGAAGGCGCTGCTGGGACGCTGCCTGGCCACGCAGTTGGGCGCCACTTTGCTGCGCCTGCGCGGAGCCACGCTGGCCGCGCCGGTCGCCGCGGAGGGCGCGCGCCTTCTCCAGGCCGCTTTCGCGGCCGCGCGCTGCCGCCCACCCACCGTGCTCCTCATCAGTGAGCTGGACGCGCTGCTGCCGGCCCGGGAAGACGGCGGCGCCGCCGCGGGCGCCCTGCAGGCCCCGCTCCTGGCCTGCCTGGACGGCGGCTGCGGCGCGGGTTCCGACGGCGTGCTGGTCGTGGGCACCACCTCGCGGCCCGCGGCTCTGGATGAGGCCACCCGCCGGCGCTTTGCTCTCCGCTTTTACGTGGCACTGCCTGACAGTACGGCCCGCGGGCAGATCCTGCAGCGCGCGCTGGCCCAGCAGGGCTGCGTGCTGAGCGAGCAGGAGCTGGCGGCTCTGGTGCAGGGCACCCAGGGCTTCTCCGGGGGCGAGCTGGGGCAGCTGTGCCAGCAGGCAGCGGCCGGGGCGGGCCTCCCGGGGCTGCAGCGTCCCCTCTCCTACAAGGACTTGGAGGAGGCACTGGCCAAGGTGGGCCCCCGGGTCTCTCCCAAGGATCTGGACACGTACGTGGAGTGGGACAAAATGTACGGCTTCGGACACTGACGGCGCGCGGGCGAGGCCGCGGGAGCCGCCGCCCCTCCCTCCCCGGCCCAGGGAGGGACGTCTTTAACCCACCGGGCTGGGGAGGGTGCCAAGTGATGAATGTGGGAGGGAGAAGGGAGAGTGCTGTTCGTGGATTTTTTTTTTTTTTTTTGGTCAGGAAAATGCCTCTGCTAGGCAGATAGATGCCATATGCGCTGTGTACTCAGGTTTTTTTCTATTTATTGTGGACGGGAAGCTGCCATCTCCGCTCCTCCGACTGGCAGACCAGGGATGGTCCTACACTCGCGACCTAAGGAACTCCTGCTCTCTCGCCACAATCCTTTTGTCTTCTCTCTATCTTAATGGCTCCCTCCTCCTCCCCCCACTCTCCCCTCTTTCTTTGCATTTGCCTAGTTTTCTCTCCCGGTCGCCTTGTCACTGCCCACCTCCCCCCCACCCCAACCCCCCTTCCTGGCCCTGGTTCTCCTTTGCTTATCCCTACCCTATCTCCATCTTTCACCCTCTGCTTCTGTCTCCATTCCTTGCTCCCTAGTGTCTGTGTCTCTTGGTCTGTCTCCCTGCCTTCCGTTCCTCTCATCGAAAGAGTGCAGGGTCCTTTTGCAGGAGATCTGGAGGTCCAGAGGATGAGGAGAGGTAGGGAGTTCCCTCCCACTCCATTACCTCTCACCCAGCTGAAACCTTGGAGAGGTGGTGGAAATCAAGCAAAAAACACCCAAAGAAGGGTTTTTGTTGTTGTTTGCTTTTGAGGGCGGAAATCCCAGAAATGTAGCTTGTTTAATATTTAGACTTCTTATTTTTGTAAGATATGTAGAACTTGCTGTTTTTCTTTTTATTTTGACAACTCAGGAAGAAATTGACCTCAGAAAGAATGTTAGACTGTGGCTACTCTCCTGTGTGTTCCCCACCAACCACCCTTGCCCCTCAGGGGAGCCAGTTCTCCCAGAAGACTCAGAAAATGAGGCTTGTTGGGAAGGAGGGGACGGCCGAGAGCCACACCTAGGCCCTGCTTTTCCTGGGATAGAAGCGGAATGTATTTGCAGGGCTTCCTCCCCAGTCCGAGGCTGTGGGCAGGGGTGTTGGGGAGTGGGTTATGGGATTTGAGAGCAGGTAGGTCTTGCTACCTTTCTTCTGCTCTCCTAACGGCCCCGCTCTCAGCTTAGTATTTTCTATGAAGGGTTAGCCAGACTTGGGATGTCCTTGCCCACTTCCTGCCCCAGACCCAGAAAGTAGTCTGAGAAGCCCCAAATGGGAAGGTGACTTGGGCAGGAAGTCCCCCAGCGAGGTCGTCTCACCTGGCCATCGCCCGTGCAGAGGTCTCCTGTAACACAGGCGGAGAAGATTCCCTCTGGAGGGGAGACTGGTGGGGTCCAAAACTGACCACACACTCGTTCTTCCCTGTCTGATGTGGCTGTGTGTGGGCAGGGGTGAGCGTTGGACACAGGAGAGGTTCTGTGGAGAAGTGTTCCTCTCTCATTTTCCTATGGTCCAGTCCGGTCTGAGGGCTTGAGGACAAGGGGGTGTGAGAGGGGAAGATGGGTAGGCTGTTTTCCCTGACATTGGGAATTTAGTCTCAGTCCTACCCACACTGGCCACCATAAGCCCAGGCCTGGAAGGCTTTTCTGAGAACCGCATTTCCCCCTCCCCGACAGCCTCCCTCTGTGGGGCTTTGACAGATTGCCTCCTCCCCTTCAGGGAGCCCATTTCACAACTCTGACCTTTGGTCCAAAGTTGGGGGGAACATGCCCTTACCCCTACCTCTTTGCTCTCCCACCTCAGCCTCCCTTCCTGTTCCTTGCCTGCCCTTACAGCTGCTACAGCCTCTGTGCCACCTCCCACTCCCAGTGGAAGGATGTCTAGGGGAAACATTTTGAGTGCCAAGGTGCTGAGGGCCTGTGCTGGCAGTGTGAACAGGAAAGCTGCTCCATGAGTCTGCTTTTCACCCTTGGTCTCTCTGGCCCTCCTCGGAGCTGGCTGTTTGCAGGACTTCAGTGCCTCAGAAACAGTGGGGTGGGCTGCAGGGTCTTGGCTGTGAAAGGACCTTAGAAGGAGTGAGGAGCGAGGAGGTTCTCTCAGGTGTGTGTATGTGTATGGGGGGGTGGGGAGGGCATCAGGGAAGTGGGGTTGGGATCCCTTCCCTTCAAGAGGCAGGCAGCTCTGGGGGTTGGTGGGGGAGCTCACTGGTAGTGACCCAGGGCCCCCACCGCCTCCTCTACTGGCCTTGGGGAACTTTGCACAAGGAGACATTCCCCCAGTCTACTAGCACCTACCTCGTGGACACTGGGGCGGGTGGGGGAAGGGCAGGTCCAGCTCTGGCGATGTTGGGGGGGCATACCAAAGAATCCAGGGGCAGGGGTTGGGGGAGGGCAGACTCAGCAAGCTGGCCCTCTCATCCCTCTACCCAGATTGGGGTTAGGGTCCTCTCCTCCAGCTGTAACCATTTCTACCTCATTTTGCTGTGTTGTACATGGACATATTTATCTCCTGTCTGATGATGCTCTGCAGTTGTGGTCTGTCTACCTCAGAAGAGACTGTATTTTAAAAGAAAGTATTACACAGTATTAAAGCAATGACATGTGGTTTCCAGAGTATTTTTGGGGGGTAGCAGGATGTGGGGAGCCCCCTGGGAAATTCTTGGGCATCCAGGTGCATCAGTGCCATTGGTGTGGCTCTGGGTGTTTCTGTCCCTTGAGCAAAATGTGACTGTGGAGCCCGCGTTCTTCACTCTGGCACAGGAAGTGCCCACCAGCCAATGGGCCCTGAGGTTACCATGTGAAAAACCACACTCAGTCTCTGAAAGGCCCGTGGATGAAAAGCCATCATGAAATTCCGAACCCTCAGAGGCTCAGAATTGGGGTGACTCATTGTCTCCCCAGAACTCTGAAGTATGGGATTGGAGGGGTGTGGGTGGGGCAGAGAAAGGCTCACATGTGTGTTGAATGAGTGAGTGAGTGAGTGAATGAATGCAGGAAAGGGCAAAAGAGGAAGGCTTACCCGCAATCCAGACCGCAGCCCTTGATGCCTGCGGTGGTTGTACCTGTACTCCATTTGTGGATGGAGGGGAAGTTCCCAGAGGGCAGGGTATGGGAATGGCCGAGTTCCAGTCTTTAAGGTCACACAGGATCCTTTGTCTGCCACTGTTTGTCACCCCCCAGACTACCTTTGACAACTTGCTATAAAGTGGGAGACTGAGAACACTAGGACGCAGTATCTTGCTGAAAAAGCTGTGTGGAGATCCCTGGGAGAGGTCTGACTCACAACTTCCTGAGGCCCTTGAAAAATGTTCCAAAATGACTGAAAATGCACCAGAGTGCAAGGGGGTCAGTGCACCCAGGGCCCACGGCTTAGTGTACACACCAGGCTTCCAGCAGGCAAAGCAGTTTCCCGTCTGAGAGACACAACTGAGGGTGTGCTTGGGCATGGGGGCTCCGGAGCATTGTCCCAGGGTTCAGCAACCCCAACTCTCCTGGGTCTTTGAGGTTCAGACCCTCCTCACTTTCTAGTTGGTTTGTTGTATACCTACTGTGTGCAGATGCTGTGTGGCACTGAGAATATAGAAATGATTAAGCATGGCCACTGTTCTGGAGATGCCACAGTACAGGGTGTGGAAAGCTGAAAAAGAGATCATTTGAAAATACAGCTGCATAAAGCTGCTTGAGGAGGAGCCACATCAAAATTTTTATTCTCACGTGGCACATTTGGTACATGGAAGACACTGAATAAGTCCTTGAATTAATTAACTCCCAGATAAAGTGTCTTGATGAAGGATGCACAGTCTATCTCAAGAATGTCCAGAAAAGACCTGGACTCACAACGGTGGTTGTGGGGTGTCAGAAAAGCTTCCTGGGCAGGAGTGGGTACAGCAGACAAAGCTATGGAGACTGGCAACTGCAGCATATGTGTGATTTGGCATCAGAGCATAAAATGAGGGCTGGAGTGGGGGCAAGTGAGGCTGGAGCAATCACTGGGAGAAACACTCCACGGTGAGGAGCATCCGTGCCTGCGCAGAGCTGAGGGGTGGGGGATGGCATGCGACTGATTTGAACGGTAAGAATCCACACAGAGTCAAGAAATCTTTACTGAATACTTTCTCACTAGGTAATATGGGTCCAATAGATGGACCCTCCAGCTGTGGCTGGTGTAGCTCAGTGGATTGAGTGTGGGGCCTGCAAACCAAAGGGTCGCTGGCTCTATCCCGAGTCAGGGCACATGCCTGGGCCGGTCCCCCAGTAGAGGGCGTGTGAGAGGCAACCAACCACACATTGATGTTTCTCTCCCTTCTCCCTCCTTGCCCCTCTCTTTAAAAAAAAAAAAAAAAAAAGACCCTCCAGTCTAACGAGGGAGACAGTAAAAAGGCTATGGGAGTAGACAGGATAGTCAGTCTGAGAGAGCTTTCCAGAAGAGACCTGTCCGCTGAGGAGTGACTGAGCCAGAACGACGAGTGCAGGCCAAGAACCGCAAGAGAACCAGAGCCAAGCCTGCTTGGGGGGATGGAAACAAGCTTAGTGCGTGGGGTCCCACCGTGTGTGGAGGCAGGTGGGGCCTGGAGAAGGAGTTTGCCTTACCCAGACAAGGGAGGCTGGGAAATGACGGCCTATTATACTTGGCATTTAGCTGGAAAGAAGAGACTGTAGATATTTTAGATATGAGATAACGGACAGCTAGGGCTCTAGGGCGGAGGATGAGGAGGAGCATAGAAGGGATGCCGAGGACTTGCTGAATCTGAGGCGTTTGTGGGACAGCCCGGCCACTAGCCAATCCCTCCCAGCCTTGGGAAACTCTCCCTAATTCCTGGGCTTTGTGAGACCCTTTCTCTTCTGGGTGTTGGGAGATGATCCTCTGACCAGCCGCGTGCGTTGGAGACCCCTTTCCACGTCCCCGGGTGCTGGAGACCCTTCGCCCCTGTAGCTGAATGTGGGAAGCCCCTTCCTCCCCGCCTTCCGTGGGCACCAGCGCCCCTCCCCCATCCGCAGGCATTCGGGGCAGCCCCTCCCCCCACAGTCGGGGTCGGCCACGGCCCAGCGATGGCGGGGCAGGCTCCGGCTGGGGCCCTTGTCCTGGCCCTGGAGCTCTGGGGCTGGGTGTTGGTTCTGGCGGGCGCCATGGACGCCATGGGTCCTCACACGGCTGTACGTCTAGCCGAGCTGCTGACCCCGGAGGAGTGCAGCCATTTCCAGTCGCTCCTGAAGACGCCGGAGCCGGACGTCGACGCCGAGCTGGCCAGACTTTCTGAGGATCGGTTGGCCCGGGTCGAACCGCCAGGGACCAGGTCGGGGTCTCCGGGCCGGCGGCGACGGGAGGCGACGGACCCGGCGGCTGACCCCGGGGAGGTATCCGACGGCTGCCGGGAGGGGCTGGCGGCCTGGCTGGCAGCCGAGGCCCTGACGCTGCCCTGGGACCGTGTGGCCCGGGCCCTGCGGCGCTGCGGCCGCCCCGACGTGGCCCGGGAGCTGGGCAAGAACCTCCACCAGCAGGCGACGCTGCAGCTGCGCAAGTTTGGGCAGGGCTACCTGCCTCCCGGTGCGCCCCCCGCCCCAGGCCCCGCCCCGGCCGCGCGTCCCCGCCGCGCGCGCCCCCGCCGGGCCTCGGTCCCCGAGCCCAACTGGGACGAACTGGAGCTGGTCGTGGAGCGACTGCCGCAGGCACCATACGAGCGCAGCCCTCTGGGCTGGGCCGGGCCACTGGCGCTGGGCCTCTTCACGGGCTTCGTGGGGACACTGGGCGCCGGGGCGCTGTTCATCCTGCTGACACTGTGGCTCACGGGCGGCGATGGAGACGGGGCGCGTCCCGGCAGCCCCAGCCCGCCCGCCCCTGCCTTGCTCAAGCCCGGCGAGGCGCACGGCTGGTGGGAGGCGAAGCCGCTCCTGACTGAAGAGCAGCTCCTGTCGCCCGGGGCCTGGGCCCCCTCGGCCCGGGCTACAGGTGGGTCAGATCCTCCCTCACCCCAGTGCCCCCGGTTGTAAAGCGGGGCACAGTCCTGGTGGAGTGCTGCTTTTGTCGTATAATAAAAGTCACGAAACTCGCCGAGCATGGAGCAGTCGGTTAGTTCGCTGGAAATGACGGGCATGGTCAAGAGTGCTGCTGTCAACAGAAGAGGGAGGGCTCAGGCGCCCGTCTAGCAGCGGGTAGCAAGCAGGCCTTCCCTCCAGTTCTTGTCGGCGTTAGTTCCTTATTTCGAAATTATTCGTCCACCAGGAGCTACCCTTTATTGAGCACTAACTGTGTGCCAGGCCCTACGCTAAGCACTTACATACATTATTTGACCTAATTTAAAACTCAAAGAATAGTTAGGTTTTTGAACCTAGAACTGCCTGACTTGCAAGTATTAGCTCCAGAGAAAATAATGTGCCGGCAGTAAGGGAGCTTGGGAAGCATAGCGGGGACCAGAATGAATTGCTGGCCTGTGTTCACTTTGAGGCCCTGCTGGAGGTGACACAGCGAAAGGTGTGCCTACCTCCAGGCTGCTGCCCCCAAGCTTCTCTCCCCACTCTGGCAGGGCCTCCCAACGGTGTACCTGGAGCCCCACACCTTTCCCACCCACTGTTCAGACTGTGTCCCTTGTCACAGCAAGAGGACAGCTGTGGGGTCCTGCTGGGTGGGAGTGCTTGACTTGCCATCCTCCCTTGGCTAAGGGACGCTGGTGTGAGAGCAATGACAAAATGACAGGCCAGTCCAAGAGGAGAGTTGAAAACAAGATTGACGTAACCCTTTATTGCAAATTCTAAAGTAAAAAGATGTACAGTACAAAGTAAAATTGAAATTTCAGACTATAAACTTCCAATCCACTTACACATTCTCATTTCTCAAGCATTTCCGCCATTTCCGCATAAACGGAACAGGGAACAAGTCGAGGGGGTGAGGGAAGGAGATACAGCAAGGGAAAAAATTAAGTGTCTAGAATAATCATAAACCCCAGAAGCAAGTGAAAGGAAAGATATTTTCTCGACCTGCTGTCCTGGTGATGAGAAGCGGGGGTGGTTGGAGCAGTGCAGTTTAAAATGGCTCTCAAAATAGCAGCATTTATGGTACCATTTCATCTTCCTTAAGTCCAAATAAAACTTTGCCCTTCCCTAGTGCCTTTGCCTCTGTATCTCAAAACACTTTACAAAACATTTAGTTAAAGCCTCACAACACCCCTGTGAGGTAGGTCAGTATTATTATCCCCATTTTACAGATGGGGAAACTGAGGCACAGAGAGGTTAAGTGACTTGCCCAAGGCCACACAGCGAGCCAGCGGTTGAGCTGGGGATGGAACACAGGAGTTCTGTCCCTTTTCTGGAACCACTGGACCCCGCTCCCCTTTACCTATGTACATTCTCCACACACACACCACATGTGCACACCTGCCCGCCCCACCCCACCTGGCCTCTATGTACAGCGAACAGCAGTGGGGGACAGGGACAGGGGGTGCCTCGGGAGCGCTTTAACAGAGGAAATCTTGGGAGTCCTAAAGAGGGAATCCAAGAAAGCACAGAGCGGAGTCACAGCGCAGACTCTGTGCGAACTCTCGGCCCCTCCCAACCCAGACTTCCTCTTCTCTCCTAATGTCCCCTTGGCTGGCTAGTTGCAGCCAGTGCTTTGCGGGGTGGGGGTACCTGAAAATGAACGAAGCTTTTTGCAAAACTTTGGGCAACATCTGAGAAAAGAAAGAGGCATCGTTACAAAAGATGCCCTGGACTCAAGTCACAAAGTCATAACCCATGGCGATCTCACCTCCACAGTAGGCCTGGAGGCTGGGGACCAGGGGAGAATGGGGACTGACCTACCAGCCATCTCTCTCCAGAGTGGAGCTACTGGAGTGGACTAGAGTGGGCACTTCAGAATCCTCCTGAGAGTGTTCCCGGACCGGGAGACATGGCCTAGAGAGGGATGTCCCCAAAGCAGGGCAGGGAGAGGGAAGGGGAGGGGTGCCCCTTGCCCCTGCACAATTGTGAATGAGACCAGCCCTAGTCTGCTGGTTTATCTGTGGGGTGATGGAGGGCAAGGCCCAGCATTAGCTAGCAGAGTGGAGGCTGTGGGTATCGTGCACACCCAAGCTTTGGGGCATTGGGATAGTTGTGTTTAGTTTTTTTTTCCCCCACACACTGGTGAAAAATGCAGAAGTAAGGCCAGCACAGCTGGGTTGACTGACATCATCTCTGGGGGCTTTGCCAGGTGACCTGGTGAGGAAGGGGTTTCATGGGCCTTTAAGCACCGGCCCAGTAGGGGGAGGAATGCCACATGCAATGGGTGAATGGGGATGGGGGGGGGGGTCAGGACCTTGCTTTTCTCTCCAACCTCCACTGCTCAGCCAGAACTTGGCCAGAGATCCTACAATCTCTCTCCCATTCCCCTTTTACCGCGTGTGCTAAGGTCCCAATTCCCAGACCCCTCCCAGGACTCAAGAATTGGGATAGATAAGCAACAAACACACACCAAGACAGGCTTCCCTTGTACAGTAAAAAGGGTCATTTTTATTTTGTTTCCTTTTTGGCTTATAGTTGTGATGTGCGCTTTGTCATGTCTCATTTAGAGCAGTGTTGGCCTCCATGCATTCACTAATACACTAATCTTCACTATTGGTCTGTTACAAGTTTACATTGGTTGCGGCGAAAAATAAAAGAACTCTGGGCACTGTCGTTCCAGGAGCTTTGACTGGGAGTTTCTGTTTATCTCTCCCGGGTCAACTTCTGGTGCCAAAAGAGGCTCATTTGGAGAGGAGTGGGAGTGGACCATGCTGACTGGGGCAGTCTTTCCTGCTCTTGCCCGCTGCTGTAAATTGTGGAGCTCCTCATCCTAAGCAACAAGGAGGTTAAGGAAAGAGAGGAAAGTGTTTTTCACACAAACCAGCAACCGTGTCAGCTGCTGCTCAGTGGCTTTGGCTCTGCATTTTAAATTAACAGCATCACATGTGACTTTTTGCTTTTTGTCCTTTTTTTTTTTTTAAAGGTGGATTGTGGAATATAAATACTGCACCAAGGACCTGGCTACAAAAAATAAATATATTTATATTCTATTTATAGATCTATATATATATATATGTGCAGTGATACTGTGGCTGCTGCTGCTGTTTGATTGGCTTTGTTAATATTTGGCAAAGCGTTGCCACTTACCCACTTAGGGAGGACGCAGAGTGACGTCATCACAACGTCACCACTGATTCTGTCAGTTCAATGCCTGTTAACTGCGGGTGTAAACTGCTGGTGATGGTGTCATTTACTACCAAAGAAGTGTGGAGCAGGGCGGGTGAGAGTGAGCGAGGGGGAGCAGAGGGGTGGTGGGGAGGGAAAAGAAGGTGGGAAATGTTAAAAAAAATAAAAGAGAAGCTTCAAATAGAGTAGAGGAGGCTTCTTCCCTGTGAAGCTGGCGGATGGGTGTCAGATACCCAGGCCCACGTGTGTGTGACTGAGGGGATGGCCTGCTGGGCAGGGATCAGGGGCTGGGGGCGGAGAAAGGGCAGATCTCAGAAAAACCTCATCAATAGTAGCATAATGCCATCACGAGCACGAGCGCTTGGGGTACCAAGCGGGATCTTAATAGCTCTGTTGCCCATCTCGAGACCTAAGAACAATTATGAAGTTTAGCCAAATCTTGCATAGAAGTGGTTAGAATTTATTGCACATTGGAACAAAAATATATATATATATATTTGTTGTTGTTTTGGAAAAGACCATTAGCAATAAAAAATTTTTTGTCTGTCTGTCTGGTTTGGGGATATACATTGGCTGACAGCATCTAAGTTCTAAGAAGAAAGAAAAGTATAAAAAATAAAAATAAACATGACAATGGCAGAAGCCAGAAGCCATTTCCTATTTAATAAGTTAATTTGTATTTACAAAAAGGCATGCCAATAAAATAAAATGATATATTACAGTATTTATAATTCTCTTAAAAAGAATAACCACACATGTCAGCTCTGTTTTGTGCTGTGTACGATATAGCCTGTACATGTGACTCTACACTCGTCCTAGCGGCAGCAGGGTCACGGAAAGAGATGCCCGCCCAGCCCGGCATCGCGTGGAGCACGCAGTCCTACGGGTGATGCCGCAGAAGCAGGCTTACGATGGCTGGACAGCGTCTACTGGTCCAACAAGACAGAAAGCTCTGCTTACTGACTTGCCGTGGTTTGTTCTACACAAAACTAGTCAGGTGGACTGTGAAAATACATCCAAAGTGCTTCTACTGCAAGGCAGATTGGTGTGTCTGATTATGGGTTGTTTTTCCCCCCTCTATTGTATGGTTCAGGAAGAATTTATTTTGATTTGGTTTGCAAGCTAAAATCTTTCCTCCGTCTTTGTATAGACTTCCTGACACATTCAGCTGCAGCATCTTGGCTTTGAAACCTAGTCATCAGATGAGAAACCCCTGGACTAAAAACTGCCTTCCCTAAAGCAGGAGATGGAATGGAAGATAGGACGCTCCCCCCAAAGCCACCCTTCAATGACAATGGGCAGGTCGCTAAGCAGACAGCAAAACCGGTTGAAAGGAAAGGCGCTGGGGGAAGCTGGAACGTCTAAGAATTAATAGTAAATCACTTTCTCATGAGAACCAGTGCAATAAAGAAACCAAGTGGGCTTGGTTCAGAGGCGGCTCCATCTCTACCTCAGGTCCCACCAGTGACGGCTTATTCTAATGGTAAATGAAAGAAACCACAGCCCCAGCCCCAGTGCTGCCGCCCTCCCCCACCTCTGTGGGCGAGGGGAGCCCTGCTTGGTGGAGATGTGATGGAGGCAAGAGGAACCATGCAGCGTGTGAGCTCGTGGCGACCCCTCTGTAGAAGGGAGGCCGTTCACAACGTCCGAACCCCTCTCCACGTGGCCCCAAGCCCAGAGAAAGCCATAATGCAAAAGGACGTGACACTAAATGAAATGAGCACCCCTGAACCCCCAACGAAAGGTGGTTTTAAGTTCCCTAAATCACCCCCTAGAGATAACACGCTACTTTGAGTAGCGTTTTTACCTCTACCCCAAATTAGTGTCAGTTCTCCGGTATGAAGGCTGAACAATCATCATCAATATTGCAAAATACAAATGAACCTTTTTTTGATTTTTGTTTTTAGCCCTAGGATTTGGTTTTACAGTGACATTATTAATACAAGCCATTTGAGATCCAAGTTTCCCCATGTACGGGACACAGAGCAGGATTACACAATTCCTCTTTCGACATGTGCAACAATGGCTGTACGTTAGAGATGTCTGTGAAACACACACACGCAACGGATCCATCTGCTTGTTGGGTCGGGTTTGGGTTTGTGGGTGGTGGTCAACTGGTTGGTGTTTCCCTCCCCAGAAGGTGTATGAAAGACTTCTATGAATTCATAAAGAACTGCAGCGGGTGTGGAACTCTTACCATTTTTTCTCCAAATACAGTGAACGGTGCAGGGCTGGGTCCTGTCCCGAGGCTGGCCCAGGGCAGGCGAGAGGATCGGTAGTGTCCTGTGGTGTATGGTTCTCATGCATGACTTCTGATCACGGCATGCCATCATGCAAATCGTTTCTATGCATCGAACAAGCACAATGTTCGGGATCGGCCTGAGCAAGTCCTCCTCAGCCTGAAGAAGCCTGATTGGTGTCCCCCACCCATCTCCAAACCAGGTGAAGCCCATGTGGAGAAGATGCGGCTTATGTCAAAGAAACTGACAATTAAATGGCATGGGCTAAATGTGAGTATGTGTGTGTGTTTTCTTTTTGCTGCTTAGCTTAACTAATGTACGTATGCAACTATAGTTTGCATGGACAAACAAACTTTTAAAGTGATGCTTTCTGCTTCTGAGAATCAACGAAATGAAAAAAATAAAATCCATTTGGCTGCAACGGAAATACGCCGGTTCCGGCAGCCTCTCCTCTGTTCGTGTCCTGTTTAGTTTTGTCCTAAGTTGCATTGACTGATGTGGAACATGCAGTAACCACCTGCCCAAGCATTAGAAAATCTGTGAGTCCAAGGAGCAGGGTCCTTTGCCCTGGGCAGGTCACTGCTCGAGACGCAGCCGTGGTGCGTGGTAAGCAGACTACGTTTGGTATAGATCTTCGGGGTCGTGTCTCCACAGCTGTTCTGCATTGATAATATTCAGGAAGTTTGTAAACAATCTTTCACTTGCAAGTTTTAAATCTGTACAATATTTAATTTTTGCTTTCTTCTAACACTTGGATTCTCTGACCTCTTTTTGTCTTTTGGCTCTTTCCCTTCTTCCTTCCTCCGCCCGCTGCTGTTTCTCCTTCTCAGGTTTAGTCACACTGTCATAGGACGGGAGGGAGGCTGTGGACGGGGTGCTCTCCTTTTTCTCCCGGTGTGTGCCTCCATTCTCCAGCTTATTGGAAGCTGTCTTTTTGCAGATGAAGCCCCGCCTTGCTAAATGTCCCCGGTAGGCACGCTGCAGCACCACCGCCGACACCTCCTCCTGCTTGCGCCGCAGCGTGGTTGTGATTGGCTCGTAAGACACTTTGGAAGGATTAGACGCCACGAACCGCTCCTCCATCTGCTGCCGGAGGATGTCCAGCTCCCCGCTGTCTCCCAGGACCCGCTTGGTGAAGGCAAAAAGGATGTCCAAGCAGTGGATACGGTCCCCGCTGACCATGGGCAGATCCATGGCAATGAGCTCAATGGTGTTCGGCTTGGGCACGCGGAGAGGATGCTCCAAGGCATCTGCAAAGTCTGCCAGCTTACAGTACTCGATGAACTGGGTGGCATCCGGGTCAAACTTCTCCCAGATCTCATAGAAGGTCTCAAAGTCGTCCTCACTCAGAGGGTCTGCGCTTTCCTCTGTGGCTACACTGAAGTTCTCCAAGATGATGGCAATGTACATGTTCACAACAATGAGGAAGGAGATGATGATGTAGCTCACAAAGAAGAAGATGCCCACTGAGGGGTTCCCACAGTCTCCCTTGAAGTTGCTCCCTGGGTGTTCTTTTTCCAGGCTGCAGTCGGGGGGCCGGTTTAGGATGGGCAGCAGCAGACCATCCCACCCAGCCGAGGTTGTGATCTGAAAGAGGCAGATCATACTGTTGCCAAAGGTCTCAAAGTTGAACATGTCGTCAATGCCAGCCTCGTGCTTCACATATGCAAAGTTGGACATCCCAAAGATGGAGAAGATGAACATGACCAGGAAGAGCAGAAGGCCGATGTTGAACAGAGCAGGCAAGGACATCATTAAGGCAAAGAGCAGGGTGCGAATCCCTTTGGCGCCTTTGATCAGACGCAAGATGCGCCCAATGCGGGCCAATCGGATGACTCGGAATAGGGTTGGGGAAACAAAGTATTTCTCAATTATATCAGCCAGGAACATTCCTAAGAAGAGGAGTAGAAGAAGATATGTTACCGACATTGGAGATGTCCCTTCTCTTCACTTATGTCCCTGTCACTACGGAACCCTTAAATTCAAAGGACTTTATAGAATGAGTGCCTTACCATTCAATCTGAACTCTCATGATAAAAAATCATGTTTCAAACATATAGAAAGAAGAGAAAATCACAAAACAGACACTTATGTCCATAACACCCAGATTTAGGAGGCACCAGCATTCACCAAATTTGCTTCCTCTTCGTCCCCAGAGGCAGCCACAGTCCTGAAGGTGGTGCGCGTGGCGGCTCTGTGGCTTTGTTATGTGTGAGCCCATGAATAACATACGGGTAGCACCTTACCCTGCTTAAAGAATTACAATGTATCCATCTTTTTAGATCAATTTTTTTAGGTCTCTAACTTGCTTTTGAGACTTAACATTTGAGATTGGTCTCTGGTGTTAAAATAATTTTAGATTATTCATGATAGTAATTGAATTTCATGAACAGGTCCTCATTTGTTTTCCCACTCAAGGATAATTCATTTTTTTCCTATTTGTGCATGCATGACTTCCCGAGGTGTTATGAGTTCCTCTCCAAAACACTATCAGGTCTCCACATCCACAGATAACGAATGAGAGGGCCTCGCTCCACCCTATGACCTCACTGCCCTTTGGCTG
>PVJI01025852.1:0-19816 GCA_004026765.1 Micronycteris hirsuta
TAATTTGTTCTGATCTTTCACTTTGGCCATTTTCATTCTTTTTTATCTCGGCGCACCTGTCGGAGTCTTAGGTGTTTCTTGGTGCCTGGCAACCTGGGTCGCTTTTTTGTGACGTTTCCTCTGGGGGCGGGGGCGGGGCCTGGGAGGGAGCAATGGCGTCTGCCGTTCACCGCCGTTCCCTATCACCCTCTGCTCCCCAATTCCCCACTGCCTTTTCCACCAGTCTCGGCCCTGCTGGTTCCCACTGGCCTCTCCGGTTACACCCCCGGCCTGCGAGGTTCACCCGTTGCTCGGGGTTGTGTTTTGTTTAGGCACTCCCGGGGTGAGTTCCTCTGGGCAAACTGCCTCTCACTCCGCTCCTTAAGACAGTATCTGTTATAAATGTATAGAGAAGTTTTTTTAAATTATACAAATACAGATCTTGCCCACAGTTTGTATTTTAAAAACCCCGATATGGCCCTGGCTGGTATAGCTAAGTGAATTGAGCACGGGCCTGTAAACCAAAGGGTCACTGGTTCAATTCCCAGTCAGGGCACATGCCTGGGTTGCGGGCCAGGTCCCCAGTAGAGGGGTGCAAGATGAAACCACACATTGATGTTGCACTCTCTCTCTTTCTCCTTCCCTTCTCTAAAAATAAGTAAATAAAATCTTTAAAACAAAAGACAAAAAAACCAAACATGTAGAAAAGAATCCCAAGTTACAGTTAACACTTGCTGAGTACTGACTAGTCTTCCAAAGACTTCAGAGAGGACAGCATCCCTGTAGGCCTCATTTAGTAGATTTCTTTCTATTATGAAATAC
This sequence comes from Micronycteris hirsuta, assembly GCA_004026765.1. Lineage (NCBI taxonomy): Eukaryota > Metazoa > Chordata > Mammalia > Chiroptera > Phyllostomidae > Micronycteris > Micronycteris hirsuta. Next base: position 802 of record PVJI01025852.1, read on the forward strand.
AAAAGGGTGGAGCCCTGGCTGGTGTCGCTCAGTGGATTGAGTGCCGGCCTGTGAAACAAGAGGTCGCAGGTTTGATTGCCAATCAGGGCACATGCCTGGGTTGCAGGCCAGGTCCCCAGTAGGGGGCGTGTGAGAGGCAACCACACATTCATGTTTCTCTCCTTCTCTTTCTCCTTCCCTTCCTCTCTCTCTAAAAATAAATAAAATCTTAAAAAAAAATACAAAAGGATGGAAAGTTTTGCTTCAACAACTGCCAGGTCATTTAAATAAAGTATCTATACATAGTAATATACTTCCTCTGTTAAGGAAATAACCTGTGAGATGGGCCAGAATCTTTGTTACTCGGTTAAGAAATTCCTGTAACCTAGATTATGCTGGAAATTCATTGACAAATTCTTGCTGTTTGGTTCTCTTTTTTTCTCCCAGAATTTATACAGATAACTTTCCATCCTTAGCATTTTCTTTTTGTGGGCTTATTGTTTTTGATTAGGCTTAACCTTTATTTCACATCAGTTCTATTCTAATCATGCCTCTTGAAGCAACCTCCTATTCCTGTTGCTGGAGTTTCCACAAAAGTCCTACTCTGCTTGGTAGAGGGAATATCCAATTTCTGTGAAGCAGTAGTCTTCAAACTTGGCTGCAGTTAGAATTATCTGGGAAGAAAGAAACTGAGCGTCACCTGGGGTTCTGTAAATTTGGGTTGCATTTTGACACTTTTTATAGCTTAACGTGATTTTGCTGCACCTCCAGTTTTAGGATTGATTGTTTCAAGGCACTTTCTCAAACTTAATTGAACCTATGAATCACCTGAAAATTTTGAGAAACTGCAGTTCATAATTTAGTAGGCTTGGAGTGTGGCCTGAGATTCTTAATTTCTCTCAAGCATCATAGGTAATGCCAATTACATTTTGAGTAGTAAGATTTGAAACTAACTTCTGGAATTAGTAGATTTCTGCTGATATAAATCAATTTTTACTTGTCTGGGTTTCGGAGGGATAACCTTTCTAATTTCTAGGGCCGCCGTTCTCAAAATGTGAGCTTCAGACCAGCACAATTGGCATCATCTAGGAATTGTTAGAAATGCAAATTATGAGATTCTATCCTAGATCTATTGAATCAGAAACTATTTTTTAAAAAAATATTTTGTTTATTTTTAGAGAGAGGGGAAGGAAAGGAGTAAGAGAGGGAGAGAAACATCAATGTGTGGTTGCCTCTCATGAGTTCCCCACTGGGGACCTGGCCTGCAACCCAGGCATGTGCCCTGACTGGGAATTCATACCTGCAACCTTTTAGTTTGCAGGCCCGTGCTCAATCCACTGAGCTACAGAGTGGTGGTACCAGTGTACTGTCCTACTGGTGTTTCTGTTATTCTGCCTTCTTCCCAAAAGTTTGGTTTGACTTACAAATTTTTGGCCATCGATGAGTATGAAATAGTATGTCATTATGGTTTTACTTTTCCTTTTCCTGATAACTAGTGAGATAGATGTTAATCCTTTTATAAAATACAGGAAAATTAATTTATCAGCTAGATATTAGATCAGTGTTGAAAATGGTAATAAGCGTACTTCTCAGTGGCATATTATATTATAAATACATTTCCATGAATGATTAAAATTACTTACTAATGATTGACAGTTGAGGGGCTTAGTTGGTTTAATTTTGAATTTTCTCTCTTTTTTTTAAGATTTTGTTTATTTATTTTTAGACAGAGGGGAAGGGAGGGAGAAGGAGAGGGAGAGAAACATCAATGTGCGGTTGCCTCTCACATGGCCCTCACTGGGGACCCAGCCTGCAACCCAGGCATGTGCCCTGATTGGGAATCGAACTGGTGACCCTTTAATTCGCAGCCCCGCACTCAATCCACTGAGCTACACCAGCCAGGGCGAATTTTCTCTTTATACACTATAATCTGTGCTCAGTTTTATAAACCTGAATCTTTGAATTTGGCATAGTGACCTTATATTTATATTCATACAGGACTTATCAGTAGTCATTAGTAATAGCATCATTTTATTAATTTAAGTATTAACCTTTTTTATATATGTTTGCATAGATACCAGACCAGTATTTTTCTTTTAAAATAAAATAAAAATGCATGCATGTGATATTAAAAAATATAAAATGGTAAAAAATTAATCCGTCATCCTTTTCTTTCCCTAGTTTTTGTTCCTAGAAGCAACTACTTAAAAAAGATTCTCACGTGACCTCTTACACATGCATACTTTATCACTGCACCTTTTTCTTCTTATTTTATGTTTCTGATTTTTCTCATTTGAGATTGTATTCATTGTTCTGTAGCTATTTTTTCTCTCCACTTAATAATGTGTCTTAGAGATTTTTCATTTAGCACATGTGAATTTTCACTTTGCTCTTTTTAAAAAAAAAAATTGTTTTAGTTTTAGAGAGAGGGGAAGGGAAGAAGGGAGAAAAACATCAATGTGTGGTTGCCTCTCGTGCACTCCCTACTGGGGACCTGGCCTGCAACCCAGGCATGTGCCCTAACTGGGAATCGAACCAGTGACCCTTGGGGGCCTGTGCTCAAACCACTGAGCTACACCAGCTGGAGCTACTTTGTTCTTTTCAACTGCTAGATTGGATTCCATTATGTAGGTGTATCATAATTTATAATTCATTTAAGTACTGACGTATATTTAGGTTAAGACAGAAAACTTATGCTTTTATAAACTCTTGCATTAAGAACTTAAATTTGTACTTAAATTCATGTGTTTATATTATCTGTGGGATAAATTTCAAGAGGTAGAATTGCTGGGTCAAAGGGATTCATTCAGATAGAGTTTTGCCAATTGCTTTCATAAAAAAGTGAGCAAATTTATTCTCTCCCAATAATGCTTCAGACTGAGCTGACCATTATTTAATGTTAGATTTCAAAAGTGTTCACATTGCCCCATATATATATTGCATATAGATGCATGTGTGTGTATATGTATATGTGTATATCATATAATGTATACGTGTGTATGTATAGTAGTTTGAATAGAAGCTATTTTGTGGTTTCCGGCTAGATAATATAGAATTTATGGACCTTTTCATCTTTGTTCTTTTTTTTTTTTTTTACACTTTATTGTTGTTCAATTACAGTTGTCTGTATACTCTCCCCTCCCCTTCCCCTCCAATCCCACATCCCTTCCCTGCCTCCCTCCCCCCCCTTGGTTCTGACCATGTGTCCTCTATAGTGGTTCCTGAAAACCCTTCTCCCCATTGTCCTCTCCCCACTCCCCCAGCTATTGTTACATTGTTCTTAATTTCAATGTCTCTGGTTAAGTTTTGCTTGCTTTTTGCTTTTGTTGATTATGTTCTGGTTAAAGGTGAGATCATATCATCTTTGTTCTTTTTATACCTCTTATACTAGTAGAAAACTGACAGACTGTAGTTTAACATAAAGCTGAATGAAATGCTTAAAAAATCAGAATAATACAATGGTTATCCAAAATCTTTCAGAATATATGAATGCTGATAGTTTAAAATTGGACATTAAATTAAATTAGACAATATTTGTGTTACTGCCTTACAGTAACATCTGGAAGGAACATAGGACTATTTCTATAAGCAATTTTATCTTGTTCGCTGACTTCTGTTTCTTCTCTATTATTTGAGGATATTTCTCTAGGTTCAGTCTTCCTTTTTACTCCTGTTATGCTTTTTCTCATTTATACTTAATGCAGATGAGTCCCATAATTTCCAGAAGACATTGGGATGGACCAGATTACCTGTCATGATACTTACTAGTATGGTGATTTGGTGATTAAATGAATCTGTGAAAATTGCATATGCGTATAGATAGTGTCAGTTTTGTGAAGTTTGTGAGATGGAGGAGGGTTCATTCTATTTAGGCTTACCAGCAGTGACTGGCCCAGAGGGATCCCTTGGACTTTTTCTACAGAAAGTATGGGTATATTCTTGTTTGGAAAATTTATTTTCCAGTGAATGAATAGGATGGTCATTGGATAAATGAAAATCTTGACTTTCGTATTCTTCATTATACTGTCATCTCTTAGTACCATGTACCAAGCTTGAGGGTGGGGGAAAGGAATGGAGGCAGGTAGGGGGAGGCAGTTAAGGTGGCACCAGCAACTCAAAATCATGGTTAATAAAATTTAGTTGTACAAAAATGAATTTAATGTTAATAGATCTTGTTAAAATTATTTCTGATATTTAAAAATGTGTTTTCTATACCATAAACATTAGGAGAAACTTGTTTCTTTCAGTAAGGTTTTTAAATTTATATAGCAGGGCTTATTGTAATAGCTCATAGGTTTGTTAAGAGGGAGATAGGTGTGCTTATTATAAACTAAGCTCTCAAATGCTATATATTGATATTTATATACATACATACATGTTCCTAGACATCGCATCCTATAAACTGGGGAACAGATGCCTCAAGTTGCTAAACTGGCCCTCACCAGTGTGGTTCAGTTGTTTGGGTATCGTCAATTCGCTTCCTGGTCAGGGCACATGCCTAGGTTGTGGATTGGGTCCTCAGTCAGGATGCCTGTGAGAGGCAGCTGATTGGTGTTTCTCTGTCTTTCTCTTCCCCTTTACCTCTCTCTCTTAAAAAAAGTGAAGTTGTTTAATTGACTGCTTAAAAAGATAGACTATTGTTAGTTTTCTCGGTGAGCCCCTCGCCCCTTTATTTTCCCCGTATTAGACCTCTACTTCTCTTTTCCTCCTTTTTACTTCTTCCTTTCTGTCTCAGCCCCAACCTTGTGCTTCATGGTAGAACTTCCCTTTTTGCTCTTAGGAAGTCAGTCCTTCTGGCAGAGGAAAGGGGTGCTGCACCAGAGAACTTCTTGTTTGGTTGTTGAGAGGCATTTGTGTATTGTACCTGACAAAATAAGATCTGTTCTGCCTGTTATCTTACATGCAGAACATGTTTTTTCTTGTTTATGTTCTTGTCAGCTCTTTCACAAATGTGCTTTAAAAAAAATTATCATGATTACTTGTAAGCCAGTTAACGCCTCTATGGAATTGAGAGCTGATTATAATCTACCTTTTTAAATATTTACTTCTAGTTTGGAATATAATGGGAAAATTTTGAATTTAGATTTTCTTGTCTTTTTTCCAATTATAGTTGACACTCAATATTACTTTATAGTACTTTCAGATAGACAGCATAATGATTAGACTATTATATTTATATAATTTATTTATTTTTTTAAGATTTTATTTACTTATCTTCAGGGAGGGTAAGGGAAGGAGAAAGAGGGAGAGAAACATTAATGTGTGGTTGCCTCTCAAGTGCCCCCAACTGGGGACCTGGCCTGAAACCCAGGCATGTGCCCTGACTGGGAATTGAACCATCAACCCTTTGGTTCCCAGTCCGGCACTCAATCCACTGAACCACACCAACCAGGGCTATTATATTTACATAATTTATGAAGTGATCCACTTGTTAAGTCTGGTACTCACCTGGTACCATATATAAGTCAACCCAGTCTTATTGACTATATTCTCTATGCTGTATTTTACATCCCTGTGACTGTTTTGTAACTATAAATTTGTACTTCTTAGTCCCTTCACTTTTTCACCCATTCCCCCAGCCCCTCCTCCATCTGGCAGTTCTCTGTATCTATGAGTCTATTTCTGGTATTGTGTTGTTGTTGTTGTTGTTGTTCATTTATTCTTTTTATTCCATATGTAGGTAAAATTATATGGGTTTGTCTTTCTCTTCTCTTTGCATAATATTCTCTGGGTCATTTCATGTTGTTGCAAATGGTAAAATTTCATTCTTTTATGATGGAGTAATATTCCATTGTATATATGTACCACTTCTTTATACACTTATCTACTGATGGCCACTTAGGTTGCTTTCATATCTTGGCTGTTGTTAATTATGCTGCAATGAAAATAAGGGTACATGTATTCTTTTGACTTAGTGCTTTGTATTTCTTCGGAAAAAATACCCACAAATGGAATTGCCGGGTCATAAGGTAGTTCTGGTTTTTGAATTTTTGAGAGACCTCCACACTGCTTTCCAAAGTAGCTACACCAATTTGCTTTCCCACCAACTGTGCATGACGGTTCCCTTTAATCTTCCTGGCCAGTACATGTTGTTGATTGATTTATTGATGGTAGCCATTCTGACAGGTGTGAGGTGATAATCTCATTTTGTTTTTAATTTACATTTCTCTGATGATTAGTAACATTGAGCATCTTTTTATATGCCTATTGGCCATATGTATGTCCTCTTCAGAGAAGTGTCTATTCAGGTCCTCTGACCTTTAAAAAAAATTAAATTTATTATTGTATTTTTTATCCTCACCTGAGGACATGCTTATCGATTTTGGAGAGAGTGGAAGGAAGGGAGAGGAACAGTGATATGAGAGAGAAACATTGATCCATTGCTTCCTGCATGCGCCCCGACTAGGGACTGAACCTGTGACCCTTGGTTTCTCAGGACAACGCTCCAACCAAACAAGCCACACTGACCAGGGCTCCTGTGCCCATTTTTTAATTGGATTGTTTGTTTGGTGTTAAGTTGTATGAGTTCTTTATAAATTTTGGATATTGACCCCTTATCAGATATATCATTGACAAGTATCTTCTCCCGGTTGGTAGGTTGTCTTTTCATTTTGTCGACGGTTTCCTTTGCTGTGCAGAAACCTTTTTAATTTGATGTAGTCCTGTTTGTTTATTTTTCCTCCTGTTTCTGTTACCCAAGGAGTTAATCAGAAAAAATATTACCACGAGCAATATCAGAGAGTTTACTGCTTATGTGTTTATTCAGGAATTTTATTGTTTTGGGTTACATTTAGGTCTTTAATCCATTTTGAGTTTATTTTTGTATGTAGTGGAAGAAGGTGGTCTAGTTTCAGAATTTAGATTTTCTATAGACTTAATAATTAGAGCTAAATCCTTGCTTCTTAGTGTTATTTTAACTTGACAGTTACTAGAAAAATAAAAGTATGCTTATATAATTTTTGAGATATAGATCCAAATAGGAAAAATGGGAAACCCTTAGTCTGTAGAAACGATATATTGATTTGTAATTATACCATTTCTTTATTTACAGGTAGGCGAAAACCAAGAGTACATCGACCTCGTTCTCCAATATTGGAAGAAAAAGATATCCCACCCCTTGAATTTCCCAAGTCCTCTGAGGATTTAATGGTGCCTAATGAGCATATAATGAATGTTATTGCCATTTATGAGGTACTGCGGAACTTCGGCACTGTTTTAAGGTTATCTCCTTTTCGCTTTGAGGACTTTTGTGCAGCTTTGGTGAGTCAAGAGCAGTGTACACTTATGGCGGAGATGCACGTTGTGCTTTTGAAAGCAGTTTTGCGTGAAGAAGACACTTCCAATACTACCTTTGGACCTGCTGATCTGAAAGATAGCGTTAATTCCACGCTGTATTTCATAGATGGAATGACGTGGCCGGAGGTGCTGCGGGTGTACTGTGAGAGTGATAAGGAGTACCATCATGTGCTTCCTTACCAAGAAGCAGAGGACTATCCTTATGGACCAGTAGAGAACAAAATCAAAGTTCTCCAGTTCTTAGTCGATCAGTTTCTTACCACAAATATTGCTCGTGAGGAACTGATGTCTGAAGGGGTGATCCAATATGATGACCATTGTAGGGTTTGTCACAAACTTGGGGATTTGCTTTGCTGTGAGACATGTTCAGCAGTGTACCATTTGGAATGCGTGAAACCACCTCTGGAGGAGGTGCCAGAGGATGAATGGCAGTGTGAAGTCTGTGTAGCACACAAGGTGCCTGGTGTGACTGACTGTGTTGCTGAAATCCAAAAAAACAAACCATATATTCGACATGAACCTATTGGATATGACAGAAGTCGGAGAAAATACTGGTTCTTAAACCGAAGGCTCATAATGTAAGTAAATCTGGTCTTGATTTTTGTATGATTTAAAATTAAGGTGGTTTTCTTCTGATGTAGCAAAACTATGCTGCTGACGTGATGTAAACCTTTGTGATTTAATAATCAGTTGTGCAGTTAAATAATCTCTAACTTGAACAAATATTTACATTAAAACAGTTTTTAAAATTGTAATGAAAGAAGAGTATACTTTTAAAAAGCAAAATGTACAACATTGTTTTCAACGCCTAGGATGGGAAGTAGAAGGTCCTTAGGCAGAATGCCTTTGTGGGCCCTTCCCCAGTTATGTTCCCTCAGCCCACCTTGAGGTAATCTTCACCCTCATTAGGATTTTCTTGCACCTCTCTTTAGTTTTACAATGTTTGTATGTAAATGGAATAGCAAGAACAAACCAGCTGTCTTAAGGACAGACCAGTTCTGCCTTTAGTGGTTACAGCCTCCCAGGAGGTAAGCCCAGCAGGCTCATGGTCACAATCTGACTTCTGCTTTTCTGAGGGTTCTTAAGAGGCTCTTCCAGGTAGGTCAGCGGGAAGGTCAGGAGGCTGTCTGGGAAAGAGGAGGATTCACCTCAGTCGGGTGTTGGGCAGGGTTGTAGTGTGGACTTGGATTTAGACATCCTGTGGAAATTTGGTCAGAGGGAGTGGGCTACTTTGTATTTTCATCTTCTACCAGGGTTGTCTAGTCTTTTGTTGTCTCTGGGCCACACTGGAAGAAGAAGAGTTGTCTTGGGCCACACATTAAATATACAAACACTAATGAAAACCAGTGAGCGGAAAAAAAAAAAGGTTTTAAGTAAATTTACGATTTTGTGTTGGGCCGTATTCATAGCCATCCCGGGTGGCATGCTGCCCGCAGGCCCCATAAGTTTTTTAAAGCCTTCCTCCAGTTCTCAGAAATAGGTCACATTAGAAAATCTGTGGTGGGATGAAAAGAATGTCAGCGCAGGGCATGAAGAGAGCAGGAGCTTCATCTGTATGTGGTCAGGCCAAGCCAGGTAGAGATAAGTATCTTAGCCATGCTCACCCTTAGTTTATAAACATGGTACAGAGTAAGCAGAGATCTTCAAAATTTTGTAGTTGTCTTGTTGCTGCACCACTGTTGAGAAATTGAATTTATTCATTGATTCTTTGTATATGACCAGTTTGGACTTAATCTGGAGGTTTACAGAATCTTTGCTTCCAGTGTTCTGTAGTTTTATTAGTGAGGCTCTGTGGGTCTGTCCTCATGCATTGGGTATTTAGTAGCCACTTTCAGTCTGGTAGTTCTAAGTCCTTTGATGTTTGTTTTGGTCTCTTCCATCCTCAGATGTCTATTAATCCTTAATTTTTTGCTCCTGATTAATACTCTGGGATTATACCAATGATTAGAAGCGCTGAACAAGTGCGTAGGCTTTATCAGTTTTGAGCTTTACTGTTGGGTTATTTTCTTACTCTATTTTATTGGGAATCCCTGATGTCACGCTCTTTAGTCCTTCTTGAGCTGGTCAGATGGCCCAGAGAGATCCTTTCTGGTGTTCGCTTGGAGCGTGAGGGTCTGACTGGCTGAGTGGTGGAAGCAGGCTGTACTGCACATGCGTACAACATCTGTGGTGTATATAGCCACTCAATGCCCTTGATTTTCTGTGCAGTCCCCTTGTTCACACCTGAGCCTTGTGTCCCCTGCTTCAGAGAACCTGTTTTACCATCTTTAGTAGACACTAAACCTTTGGTGGACTGAAGAGGATAGGTGATTAAGGATCTGCACTTTAACAGCGTTCAAGCAGTTCTCTGCTGTATATACCCCCCTCCTTATTTTCAATGCCTTTAAGAAACATTATATTCATTTTAAATATTTTTATTTATTTTTTAGAGAGAGGGGAGGGGAAAAAAGGGAGAGAAACATTGAGGCATGAAAGAAAGATCGATCTGCTGCCTCTTGGCCCCCCCCCCCACCCGCCCAAGCTGTCCCCTGAGCCGGAGGCCTGGTCCGCAACCCAGGCATGCGCCCTGACTGGGAATCGAACAAGTGACCTTTCAGTTTGCAGGCCAGTGCCCAACCCACTGAACTATACCAGTCAGGGCTTCGATGCTTTTTAAGGAGAGTTATTGTCCTCAGCTTCACCCTTTTGGTTTGGGGCTTGAGCTTTCTTAGATCTGCTAAGGCAATTGTCTCTTGTCCATTGCTTTTCTGCTTCCAAAAATTTTTTGTTGTCTTTCCCATTTTCTCTGTCCTTGTGAATTTTGTCTTTATTTGTTTAGCAGTTTAAGAGGGTTTCAGGAGGGAGCAAAATGAGATATGTGGATTCAGTCTATATTACCTTAATCCAGAAACTGGTATGAGAAATAGTATGTAAAGTTTTATGTACAGTTGGTTTGGATCATTTATTTTTAGGAATTCGTGTAATTTTTTTTCTTGCCCCTAACCTCCCAAGTATCTGTTTATTGTGCCTCCCTCCCACCCCCCCTTCTTTGACATCTTGTTATGGAGGTGGTAGCATGAAAACTTTTCAAGGTCATTACCAATGGTGAGATAACTGTAACCACATTTTGGGTTGAAGTTTAATGCTGTATTTTATTTTAAATAAAAAGTAAGCGACACTGTCTTTATAGACAGACAGTAGTTAGTAGGCCATGTTCACTGAGTCTCAAATGTCCTCCCCCAAAGGGCTCAGAGTCCTTAGGATTGCTGTGAACAAATTAGGAAGTAAGTGAAATTTATTCTCTGCTCCTCTTCTCCCATTCCTATGCTTCCCTCTGCTATCCTCCTTTCTTCACCCTTTGGATGTTCATTCTCACTGCCTCTCTCTCACTTCCTTTCCTGTGTTCCACTTTGGGTCCAGCGAGAGGCCAAAGGAGCTAGGTCCACAAATAGGTAGGTGTTGACATTTGTAAGGCTTATTACATAATAATCGGAGGCCTAGGGTTTAAGATTTTAGACCAAAGTGTAATAATTAGTTGGTGATGGGCTAGTATAACAGTGGGCAACAGCAACATTTATTGAGCATTTACTATGTGCCTGACAGTGTTATAAGCATTTTATGTATGTTTTTCCTTTTTTTTTTTTTAAGATTTTATTTATTTATGTAATTTTAGAGAGGAGAAGGGAGGGACAAAGAGAGGGAGAGAAACATCAATGTGTGGTTGCATGTCATGGACCTCCTACTGGGGACCTGGCCCACAACCCAGGCAAATGCCCTACACTGGGAATCAAATTGACAACTCTTTGGTTTGCAGGCTGGCACTCAATCCACTGAGGCACATCAGCTAGGGCTACATTTTATATATGTTTTTTTCATTAATGCTTACAAGAACCCAATAATGTATGTACTGTTTTGTCTGCATTTTATAGATGAAGAGACTGAAGCTCAGAAAAGTTAAGTAACTTGCCCAGGACTTGGCTGTTAGAAAGTGAGACCTGGAATTTTTTTCAGAACCTGTTTATGAAAATATTTTCCATAACTAATTTTATACTGTAGCATAGTTTCCAAGCCACCATCTTCAGAAGTCTGCAACCTGCTTTGATTTAGCTGTTAAAATCAATGCTTATAACTGGGGAGAGAAAAATAGTGTAATGGTTTTTGCTATACCTGGCCTGGGTATATCTGAGATCTTTAAAAATTTGAGACTAAGGCATTTTTAGAAAATATAAAATAAATTGTCACTCCAGAAATATTTTGTTTCCTAATACATCTGTATCAGTATATAAAACAACACTCAAGAAAGCAGGAAAGGAGTTTTTTGAATGTAGTTAAATAAGTGCAAACTTTTGAAATTGCATGAATCAGAGGACTTAAGACATTCTCTTTGGTGCTGACTGGTGTAGCTCAGTGGATTGAGTACAGGCCCGCAAACCAAAGGGCCACTGGTTCAGTTCCCAGTCAGGGCACATGCCTGGGTTGCAGGCCAGGTCCCCAATTGGAGGCAACCACACATTGATGTTTCTCTCCCTCTTTTTCTCCTTCCCTTCCCCTCTCTCTAAAAAATAAATAAATACAGTCTTTAAAAAAATTATCTGAAGCTAACTTTGGAAACATATGTAAAATAAGTAAAACTTTCATGTATGGGTCATAAAAATAATGTTTAAAAAAAAGAAGACATCTTTGAATTCATCCACCTATGGATAGATTTGTGCTACATTATTTATTTATTTTTGTAAAGACTTTATTTATTTATTTTTAGAGAGAGGAGAAGAGAGGGAGAAAGAGAGGGAGAAAGAGCAATGTATGGTTGCCTCTCACATGGCCCTCACTGGGGACCTGGCCCACAACCCAGGTATGTGCCCTGACTGGGAATCGAACCGGGATCCTTTGGTTCCCAGCCCGCACTCAATCCACTGAGCCACACCAGCCAGGGCATGTGCTACATTATTGATGAAATGAAGTAATCTACTTCTTTATTACATGTTTGACAATAAAACTATTCTCTTAAATTTATTTGTTTTTGAAAGGTATAATTGTCATCTCTCAAATGGCTTTTGTAAATGCATAGTAAAATACACTAAATTTAATGAAGATTTCAGACAAATAAGGATATGTTTGTTTATGCTTTGACATTTGACTGTTTTCTTTCTAAAGTCAAATACGAAACTTTAAGTATCACTGTTAGTGATAATTAAGTATTCCTTGTCATTAATTTGAGTAAATCTGAAAGATTGTCTTTCTAAAGTTAGTCAGACAATTTCAGGTTAAGTGCCCCCTTGTGGTAGATAATATGTGTACTCCTGGTGAAAGTTTTGAAGCCATGTTGACAATATGTGGCGATTTGGTATATACACTCCCTGAAAGACCGTAAGTTGAAAATGATGAATGATGTTCAAGGAAGGCATGCCTACAACAAAGTCTGGGGCAGTGAACAATTTTTAATTGTATTGCTAGTAGTTTGTAGAAATTAAGTTATTCCATTATTGCTTTTATTTGTTTCGTGTTAATTTAAAAATGTTTTTTTGTATAGGTTAGTGAAACATATAATAAAAGAAAGGTTCTTTTTTGTCTGTGTCAGGAACCAAGATATTGGATAAACAATTTAGTGATTGATTTTAATCCATTATATGAAAGCCAATCTTTATTAAATATTGCTTTCATCCTATCAATCATTTGCTCTGACATTGAGACTTTCAGTAAAATAGGAATCGCCAAATTAGAAAAATTGACCTTTCACCTGCCACTCTCCTCTGAATAAAATTACCTTGAACACAACATTTTAAAACTCTTTATTTTTTCATTTGCTAAATAAAGCTAACTTATACTTTTGACCTGTACAACTTTCTACTTGCGTCTCCTCATTCTAGCTGTAAGCTGCCTATTTACTTGTTGGCTTGGCTGTCATCAAACCTACATCTGTTACTATACTTCTGTCCATTTCTAGTTCTATATGTCCAGCAGCAGGCACCTCATGACATGTCTAAAATGGAACTCATCACATCCTCCCCATGACCTGCCTTTCATTCGGAGTTCCCATCTTAGTAGATGGGATCACCATCAACCAGCTGCTCAAGCTAGAAACCTGAGAATAGTCTTTGGCCTGTATTGTTTGTTATGCTTTTTAATTACCTCTTAAATATTGAATCAGTTTCTCTCCATTCTCAGTGTCCCTACCATAATACAAACCAACATCATCTCAGGAGACTAGTTTAATGGCCTACTGACTAGTGTATATAACTCCCCATTCCCCAATTCTATTCTCAGTTTTATAGCAGGATGATTTTTTAAACAGCAACTCTGATCAGATCGTCTTTTCCCCCAAGCCTTTCAATTACTTGGGTTTGCTGTTAACCGAAAGTTCATAGGTCCCTAACTTTTGTACATTTAATTCTTTTGCTTCCTACCACCCCCAAAAATAAATAAATAAAAAGCAAACTAAACACCCAGAAACTTTTTGGCTAACTTACCCTTCAAGTTTAGGCCTATTTATGTTATTTCCCAGGGCTTTCTTTCTCTGAACTTCTCTCCCTTTTGTACCCTGAAACATTTCTTCCTTTTTCTTTTTCTTTTTTCTCTTTTATTTATTTATTTTCAGAAAGAGGAGAAGGGAGGAAGAAATAGAGGAAGAGGAACCAGGAACCTGGTTCACAGGCTGGTGTACAGTCTACTGAGCCACACCAGCCAGGGCTGCCTTTTTCTTTTTAAACAGCCATCTCATTTGTAAATATTTGTCGTAAGGTAGATATCACATATTTCGAAAGATGAGGAAAATAATAGCAGCTCTGCTTATTGCACCCATAAGGTGTGTTCTGAGTACTTTACATACTTTAACTCAACCCTCCTGACAGCATTTTGGTATTAGGAGAGGTTGCGCAGAGAGAGGATAAGTAATTTATACATCACACAACTAGTAAGTGGTGGAGTCAGTATTCAGTTTTAGGCATTCTGACCCACTTGCTGTCTTTAATTTTGAATCCCTTGCTGCGTTAGTGTCCTGTGGCTGCTGTAACAGAGTTCCACAAACTTGATGGCAGTTTATTCTCTCACAGTTCTGGAGGCCAGAAGTCTAAAATAAAGGTGTTAGTAGGGCCATGCTCCCTCTGAAGGCTCTCGGAACGAATCCTTCCTTGCCCGTGCCAGCTTCTGACCTGTTGCAGCATACAAGGTCTGTCCAGAAAAAGTCCAGCTGTTGTTAACACAGTGAGAATGGTTTGTGCAACATCAATGTAACCTGGCAGCCTAGGAGAGTGGACTGGAATGTACGTGTGAACAATGACGACTTCAGTGTACTAGTCAGTGGGGGCAGTAGTCGCTGTTGAGTGAGCATGTGTACTATATGGCTGTCGCATTCAAGATGACTGAGCGAGTGGAGCAACAGATCTGCATGCATCAAATTTTGCGTTAAGCCTGAATGTTCCTCCACAGAAGCTATTCAGTGATTCAGAAGGCCACAGCTATGGGGAACTGGTGATTGGCAGCCTCATCACGACAGCATCCCCACTCATGCATCACATATCATGCAGTGTTTTTTGGCAGAACATCAAATCACCCAGGTGACCTAGACCCCCTACAGCCCAGATTTGGCACCCTGCAACTTCTGGCTTTTCCCAAAACTAAAATCACCTTTCAAACTGTCGATGAGATTCAGGAAAATACAACAGGGCAGCTGATGGCGATTGGGAGAATTCCTGTGAAGTCCCAAGGTGCCTACTTTGAAGGACACTGAGGCATCATTGTCCTATGTACAGTGTTTTTTGTATCTTCAATGAATGTCTCCATTTTTCATATTATATGGAAGGATACCTTCCGGACAGACCTTGTAATTCTAATCTTTGCCTATCACTGTTTCTTCATGGTAGTCTATGCCTTTCCAGCAAGTGTCTCACATTCTTCCAGCCTTTTCTCATTACTCAATTCCAAAGCCATTTCCACATTTTTTAGGTATTTTGTTATAACACTTAGTTTCCTCGTATCAGAATCTGTATTAGTTTCCTAGGGCGGCCATAACTAATTACCATAAACTGAGTCTTTAAAATGACAAGAGTTTATTCTGTCATGATTCTGGTGACTAGAAGTCTGAAACCACGGTGTCACAGGATTGGTTCTTTCTGGAGGCTCTCAGGTGACTCAGTTCTGTACCCCTCTCCTAGCTTATGGTGGTTGCCAGCAGTCCTTGATGTTTCTTGGCTTACAGACAGAAGCATCAATTGCATCTCTGCCTGTATCTTCACATCACTTTTCTTTTTCTGTCTCCTTTTCTTATAAGGACATCTGGCATTGGATTTAGAGCCTGTGCGAAATCCAGAATGATTTCATCTCAAGATCCTTAGTTAATTACGTCTACAAAGACCCTGTTTCCAAATAAGGTCACATTCTAAGGTTTCAGGTAGACATGAATTTTGGGGGGCATTCTTTTCAACCCAGTATATAGTAGTGTTCCTTTTATTCTTTGTTTCTGGAGGTGTGTTTAGAAATGAAACTAAAAACTTAATGTTAGTCCCTAACCTCTTACTTATCTTGCCATAGTAAAAGCCAAACAGATTTTAAAATATAGGCACACATATGTATGTGTGCTCATAAGTATATTTTTTGGCAAAGATTTTCATCCCAACCATCCTTTCCTGCCATCCTGGGAGCATCTTGAGCTGATTAGTGTCTGTAGGGATGCCAGACCAGTTTGGGTATACATAAGGAACTTTGTAGGGACAGAGCTTCTGTAGAAACCAAACCCTCCAAAACCAAATATACATACAGATCAATGTGTGTTTATATAGGGAAGCTGCTGTTGTCACTTTTACAATTAGAACAAATAATTTTGATAATATAAGCTGTGTAAATATGCCCAAGTCATAAGTATTAAAACAACTTTTCTTTGAAAGCATTAGCAATTATTATTCATTCTGTTTTGCTGCTTTATGTACTTAAATAATTTGTCTTTCTACATGTAGCTTCAAGAAGAAAAATATTGTGTTAAGTATTAATCTTTGATGAGCAGCAAAATAAAAAATAGTTCTTGTGTGGCACATTTTTAAAGGGACATTGACAGACTATGTACGTTTAGGGGAAGAATATTAGGGTACTGAAGACTCTAGATAACATGTTGTATGAGGAATGATTAAAATATTTGAGCATATTTGTCCTGAAAAGGAAAAAAAGACAGTGGAAGTTACAGATGTTGTGAAAGATCTGAAAGACTGAAGGATGTGTTAGGTTGATTTTGCCTAACTCTTACAGACAGAACCAGGACTAATTGGTGGATGTATTAGGTTTGCATCATCGTATTAAAGAGAAAATTTTCTGAAAGAGCAGTCTAGTTTAGAGCAGACTGCCGTATGAAGTAGTGAGTTCTCTGTGAAGATGAAAATTAAGATTAAAATTATAAATAAGTGTTCTTTGTTAAGATGGACATTCTGCTAGATCAGATGTTAGAGAACCTTTCAGATAGTCTGTGAGTTGCTTGAAAAAAATGGGCAGAATGGCCATTTATTTAAATTTATTTCCATAACATCTTATTTTCATGTTGATAGCTTATGCTTGTAAATTACCCTAAGAACATTTTTATATAGAATGTTTTTCTTGTTCCATTGAAATTTGTTGATATTTTTGAAAAAGAAAAAAGCAAACAGTTACAGAAAGAAGTTAACATCTTTATAACAGGGGAGATCATTAAGAGTGGTGTTTTAGAAAATAAAGAATCAGACAGTGCCCTGACTGGTGTGACTTAATTGGTTGGGCTCATCCTTCAAAGCGAAAGGTCACGTTCCATTCCAGATCAGGGCACATGCCTGGGCTGCGGGTTCAGTCCCTGTTCAGGGTGCATGAGAGAAGCAACCTATTGATGTTTCTCTCTCACATTGATGTTCCTCTCCCTCTCTTTCTCCATCGTTTCTTCTCTCTCTAAAAATAAATAATTAGCCCTGGCCAGATAATGCAGTCAGTTAGAGGATTGTCCTAATACACCAAGGTTGCAGGTTCTATCCCTGGTCAAAGCATAGACATAGTAATTGGCAAAAAAAATGCATAAATAAGTAAAACAAAAATTGATATATCTCTCTCTCATCAATAAAAAATTTTTAAATAAATAAAAATCTTAAAAAACACACCTATTTAAAAAAATCAGGCATTGCTGTAACAGTCATGCTCAGTCAAAGCTCACCAAGTGCTTTCTGATTTGATATTGTCAATTGGATTTTTGATTTGATACTGCCTTTTGAAAACTTTATTAATTTTTTTGATTAGACGTCTCTGACATCCTTAAAATTGTAAATTGAAATAAGACTATTGTCATTGCTCAGTCATAAGTCAGTAGAATTATCCATTATAGAGTGAAATCTATAATAGATTTAAGAAATGATCTTCAGAAATTGTTGAAAAAAGCTTGTAACAGAAATATGCTAACTCATATGCCAGCAGATACTGATTTGAAAGAGCAAAAGCTAGATAAAGGAACCCTTCATTAATCTTTTTTCTTTTCAGATTTTGATAGTTTTGATGGCCTTTTATTTATCCATGATTTACTTTCTTTCTTTAGAATCACTTAGTGATTCATTCCTGGAATTCTGTTAAATTTTTATTTACTATCTTAACAGTAATAATAGTTTATATTTATTGATCACTAATGATGTGCCCAGGCACTACGATACGTGCATTATTATTATACCTGTGACTGTTACAGTGACCCTGAAGACAGGGACTGCTATGGTAAATAAAATACCTTGGAGAGGCTCAGAGAGGCTGTGTCTGTGTCTTGTCCAAGTCTGTGTTCACATCTTTAAACAGCAACTGAGCCTGTTTAAAGCTCAATCTTTCTTAAAGCCCAGTTCTTTCAACTCCATGAGTTTGCTTTTGAGTAGACAGGAAAGTTAGACTCTTTTTCATGAAGTATACCTCACATGCACTCTTGGATTCCTTTTAAATGAGAGAAGAAATACCTTCACGTCTGTTTTTAGTTAGTGATCATCTCTATTGAAGTCTCTACCTCTGTTGCAAGTGAACAGGACCTTGTGAGAGATTTAAGCAGGAAAGGGAGCTGCTCCTCTTCTCTCCAGTTTGAGCGTTGTCCGTATGAAAAGTAGTGCAGTGAGATATTATTGCTCCTTTGAGATGACACCTTCAAGGACCAGAATTTAGCAGATCATTTAAACCATTTTGATGGAAATGCTTCTAAATTATATTGTAATGTGGACCTGCTCTGTACCTGCCACATACAGAGTTCAAATATTTCAAGTTAAAATCCTCATTATTATGGTGATGATCTTAAAAGTCGATGCAGGTGAAACCAAGACTGTCCTCCACCAAGTACACACATGTTTGGAATTTTGAGGTCCTGTTTCTTTGTCGTATTTTTTTTTGTAAGGAAAACCTTTATTTCTTTTTTTTCCTTTTTTTAAAAATTTTATTTATTTATGTTTTTTATTTTATTGTTGTTCACTTACAGTTGTCTGCATTTACCCCCCACTGCCAACCCCAGGCAATCCCACCTCCCTCCCTTGCTTCCACCCTCCCCCTTGGTTTTGTCCATGCGTCCTTTATAGCAGTTCCCGAATACCCTTGTCCCCATTCTCCCCTTCCCCCTCCCCTCTGGTTACTGCCAGATTGTTCTAAATTTCAATGTCTCTGGTTATAATTTGTTTCTCTGGTTGTATTTTGCTTGCTTACCTCACAAGCGTCTTGGCTGTGGCTGATCTGAGTTCCCCGGTAGCTGATCTGGCCTCAGTGCCTTCTCTCATGAGTCCTTATATAAAACCCCTTAACATTTCAT
>PVJI01025853.1:0-19769 GCA_004026765.1 Micronycteris hirsuta
CTCTCTCCCCTTCCCAGTTTGAAACAAATGTGCCTCCATCATCTTTTGTTTTATCTATGCATTATTTTAAATGAGCTGTTTTTGAGACCTTCATGTTTTCCTTTTCCCATTGCTTTTTAATTCCTCTGACGTCTATGCTATCTAATACCTCCCTCTCACTTTCATCAAGACAGTTTGATTTCTACAGATAAGGATCAGCTTAGAAGTTAAGCAGAACTTGTGAGATAGATGTTCTTTGGGAGGTTTACACTGGTCACTAATGGAGATGAATGTGATCATGCATCCCTTAAAGGTACTCAATTTACTACTTAAACCCAGAAATTCTAACCCTAACAAAATGCCTTGAAAATTCTTCTTTTAGTCAGAAGACATTTAAGAGTACAGAAAGTATGGCAGCCCTGACTGGTGTGGCTCAGCTGGTTGGGCGTCATCCCGCAACGCCAAGGGAAACCAGTCCCATTCCCAGTCAGGGCCGTCTCTGGGGTGCAGGCCTGCTCTCCTTTTGGGGCCTGTATGTCACATATTACAGAGATGTTTATCCCCCTCTCTCCATCCCTCTTCCTCTCTCTCAAAATAAGTTAATAAAATCTTTTAAAAAAGAAAGAAATCATGGCAAACCAGCCCAATTGCTTAGCAAGCTCTTGGTCCTGTCCCAAATGTCCATGTAAGCACTCGGTCCCTGCCCACAGATCCTTGACTGTGTGCCATTACCGGCAGGGCTACCAAAGCAACGAGTTATTATTGGCAATGCAGCCACAACACAATTATTGAGCCAATAAAGCGTGATATATTATTTATGTATTAATCTTATAAATCGAACATAAATAAATGTTATGGACTGTTTGAACCCAGGGATGTTTTCTAAGCATGGACATTCCTGGTAGGGCCAAGTATGAAGGGCCACGTGGGGTGTACCCAAAGTCCAGAGGGTCACCATTCCCACAAGTGCAGCCCAAAGCCTCGCATTTGTGTGTCAAAATAAAATGTTAGAAATTTATTTTACAGGACCTCTAATTTAGTTGATTCTTTTGAGCTTCCTTTTAGCTAATCACCATAAATAGATCTTTAAAATACAGGTTACCAGACTATACAGATAGTTCCTTTAAAATACTAACACTACCTTTTCCTTATTTCCATGCTTCTGTGCCTAGTGATTTTACTTTGTGCATTTGTTTCTTTATTCTTTCATATCTAATAATAAATCTATGTGATGTAATTTTGTTTTTTTCTTTCAGTGCCAATTGTCTGGTAAATTTATCTGCTTTCTCTCCACACCAATATTTATCTCCTACTACATTTTTAATTTTAAATACTCAAGATTTGCCTTTTCAATATATCTTTTTAAATTGCTAACATCTACTGCAATATATACTGCATATATTGTTTTTTTGACAAATACAACTAGCGACTGAATAAATAGTTTTTAAAAATAGGCCACTATTAATATTCTGTTACTATTTAATGAAGGTAATTAGATGCTAAGCACTATCCTGTTTATATAATTACAAGAAAACTACTGCCTGGCTGGTGTAGCTCAGTGGCTTGAGTGCAGGCTGGGAACCAAGCGGTCCTGGTTCGATTCCCAGTCGGGGCACATGCCTGGGTTGCAGGCCGGGTCCCCAGTGAGGGCCATGTGAGAGGCAACCACACATTGCTCTTTCTCTCCCTCTCTTTCTCCCTCCCTTCCCCTCTTTCTAAAAATAAATAAATAAAATCTTAAAAAAAAAAAAGAAAGAAAACTACTCTTACTATAACCATTTTGCAGATGAGAAAACTGAAGCACAGAGAGGTTAAGAACTTGCCAATGAACCTCAGTGGTAAATCCATGGTTCTCACACAATAATTTAGTTTTCAAACCCCACTCTTAACTTCTACCTACGCATCTCTATCTTTATCACTTTTACATGTATCTTGAGGATTAATGTGTAAAAGAAATATGTAATGTGCCTTTCAAACATTATGATATGATTTCTATAAATGTAATCTATTAACATTTCACTTCTTAGCAATGGCATATTTTGAACAAACTCCAGTCAATTTGGTTTCAATAAAACTTCTAATTGAAAAGTATTCTCCTAGAATCAGCATGCTAGTTTAAGAAAGAAGAAAAAACTTCCAAGTTTTAAGTTTAAATAAAATTGGCCTATCTGAATTTAGTCTATAATAGAGTTTTTCTTAATTTGATATGTGCTGTCAGTCTTTGAGAACAAGGGAATATTACATTTGCATAAAATATGCAAGAGTCTTTCACAAAAACCAAATAGAAATATGTGAACTACTACATAAATATGTCAAAATTAGATATCAAATGTATACCAACAAGTGGTTCTCATCCTGATATTTTGCATGACAAAATAAAGCAACACTTGAGCTACAGCTGGAAAAAACACTGTTCTCCCGCTGTCATTAAAATGCAGTGGTGTTAAGCAAATTATTTGTTTGAAATGACAATAAGCCTAGAAATAATCACCACATCAAATCTCATCTAACCGTTGTAAGTAGTAGGAGTTTTCAGTAATTCGTCTTCCCCAATGTTTCTTTCTTTGGTCATAGATGGCATAGGCCAGAGTCCAAAAGAACTGATGTTTCAGAGTATGAGAGTAGCTGAGTAAGGTTTACTTTTTCCAACAATGTCTAATAGAAAATTTTGTTCTTTAATGACTTATGACATCACTACTTAGTCTGTATATTTAAGTAATAAATGACCCAAGTTTCTGGCCAACAATGTTTTGGAACACATGTAGAAGAAAATTATTTCTAACACATTTATTATTGAAATTTCACTAAAATATAGTATGTAGACAATAGATTAGAGTGCCTCTAAAAAATGCTATGTTGTGATGGATTGTGCATACCTCTAGTCTGCTTTTAAAACTCACACTTTCATAATAAAAGTAATGTTATAGCCTTTATCGGAGTGGTTCAATTGATCGGAGCATCACCTCATATAATTCTGGGTTATATGGGCCCTGGGTTTCATTCCGGGTCGGGGTCCATATAGGTTGCGGGTTCAGTCCCTGGTCCAGGAACTTATGGGAATGATTCTCTCTCCCATCAATGTCTCTCTCTTTCTCTCTCTCTCTGTCTCTCTCTCTGTCTCTGTCTCTCTCCCCCATCTCTCTCTAAACTCAATAAACTTTTTTTTTAAAAACTAACATTACTCCGTCATTTCAAAAGAAGAACAACATAACTTTTCCAAATGAGCCTAATTAAACCAAAGCCAGAAATATGCAATTACTCAAATTGTCATCGGGCCAGAATACAGGTTAAGACCTAGACATTAGTGAAGAATAACAAGGTTTTTTGGATAAATAATAGGTCAGACCAATTAAAAAAGTAAACAATAAAAACACACAAATCAGAAAATTTAATAAGATGGAGGATGAAGTGTTTAATGTGGTACTTTTGACTTTTTGAATGAATCATAAATAAAGGTGAGTGCTCACATTCTAAGGAAAATCCATGGTTTTTATCTATAGTGAAAAACCATAGTTACAATGTAAATTATTCATTTTCTTTAATAGTACTTGTTATATAATATTCTAAAAAATAAGCTTAAAACTATGATCATGGTAAAGTCATATATGAGGTTTGTATAGAAGGTTTCCAGCCATTTGAAAAATAGAGACATTTATTGAAAAAGATACAAGATACAAGAAACATTGTACATAGGACAATGACGCCTCAGTCCCCTTCAAGGTAGGCACCTTGGGACCTCACAGAGTTCTCCTAAGCACCATCAGCTGACCCATTATATTTCCTGAATCTCATTGACCAACAGTCTGAAATGTCTTTCCTTTCAAAGGTGATTTTAGTGTTGGGAAAAGCCAGAAGTCACAGGGTGCCAAATCTGGGCTAGAAAGGGGCTAAGTCACCTGGGTGATTTGATGTTTTGCCAAAAAACTCTGCATGAGATGTGATGCTTAAGTGGGTGTGTTGTGGTGATGAAGCTGCCAATCACCAGATGCCCGTAGCTGCAGCCTTCTGAATTGTCCGAATAGTTTCCACAGAAGAATGTTCAAGCTTAATGCAAAATTGGATGCAGAGTCATCGTTCTACTTGCTCAGTCATTTTGTTTTGTTTTGTTTTGTTTTTCACTTTTTTTTATTGTTGTTTAAGCACAGTTGTCTCATTTCCCCACCACCACTCCCCGCCACCGCTCAGTCATTTTGAATGTGACAAACACACAGTACACATGCTCACTCAGTGGTGTTACTGCCCCCACCTACTAGTACGGTGAGTTGTCATTGTTCACACATGTGCGTTCCGGTCCACTCTTCTTGGCTGCCAGGTTACATCGATGTTGTACAAACTGTTGTTATATTAACAATGGCTGGACTTTTTCTGGACAGACATCATATAATTTCACTCATAAACTTATACAAAATAGAGATGGACATTCTTTGGCAATTAATTTCATTTCTAGAAGTTTTTCCTAAACAGATAATGAGAGATGAGGTCATAGATTTGTATGCACAAATGTTCACTACAGCATTATTTATAATAACCAAATGTTGAAAGCAAATTAAATGTCAAGTAAAAGAGACCTGGTAAAATAGATCATAGTATATTTCTAACTCACAATTCCGTGCACCAAAAGAGTTTTCTTTTAGGAATTAAGGAAATGGAAAATATCTTGCTTTATAAATGTGTGTGTGTATTTATACATATATATACTTATACATATATATACTTATTTTATATATAAAATACTGTTGATTATATAAATGTATACAAATTTTATGTAAAGGAAAATGTAGCTAATGAAATATGCTTAAAATTTTTTTATTGAGGTTATTTTTGGATTATAGAGTTAAGGCAAACCAAAATAATGTACAATTCCTGTGTGAAACAATTCTGTGAAAAAACATGTATTCCTGGTGTGTGTGTGTGTGTGTGTGTGTGTGTGTGTGTGTGTGTGTGTCAAGTAATACTGAGAAAAACAAAAATATTTAAGCTGCTGTACCTACTTCTGGAGATTAAGACGGAACCAACTAAGTGGTCCTCTTACAGAGACGATCTGCTCATGAAGACAGTGTTCCAAATATGTCCCTCATTGCTTCCCTCCACTAATCCAAAGTTATTATGTCATAAATGCTGCCAGACCCTAACTAATCCCCTTCCTTGCAAGACCCACCTCAAAATCACCAGCTCATGTTTTCAAATTTTATATGTAATCTATTCTAATTTCCCATTAAAGGCACTAATATATTTGGCTTTCCTTGATCTAGCAGGTTCTTTGATCTCTGTTGTTCTAATGGTCTTGACAGAATCATAAATTATTTTAATTTTCAAAATATTTTATAAATTTCTCCAATATATGTATTTATTTATCAAAAATGTTTATTGTGATGTTATATTTCATTAGTAAGTATGACTCCTAATCATAAAAATGACTGTCTTATATACGATTCTTAAACTTACATGTTAGGGAGGTACAAAGTATTTTCCAACACGTTGTAATTGACATTTTTGCAAATTTTTCCATTCTGTACTCCATCTTACTTTTGTTTTTACACCTCTTCCATTCTCCCTCTCTCTCTCTCTTTCTCTCTCTCCCCCTCCTGTATTTCATTCATCATTTGATTACAGGAACTAAATAAATAAATGTAATTTAAAGGTTAGTGGTGGGTCAAAAGGCAGATCCATTTTTTAGTTTTTGAGGTAACTCCATACCGCTTTCCACAGTGGCTGCACCAGTCTGCATTCCTACCAACAGTGCAAAAGGGTTCCCTTTTCTCCATATCCTCACCAGAGGTTGTTGTTTGTTGGTTTATTGATTATAGACATTCTGACAGGTATGAGATGATATTTCATTGTTGTTTCCATTTTCACTTCTCTGATGATTAGTGACATTGAGCATTTTTTCATATGTCTATTGGCCATCAGTATGTCCTATTTGGATAAGTGTCTATTCAGGTCCTTTGCCCATTTTTTAATTGGATTGTTTGTTTATTTAGTGTTGAGTTTTATAAGTTCTTTATAAATCTGGGACATTAACTCCTTATCAGATGTACTGATGAATATGTTCTCCCATTCCATGTGCTGTCTTTCTGTTTTGTAGATGGTCTCCTTTGCTGTGCAAAAACATTTTGGTTTGATGTGGCCCCACACTTCTGGGAATGTATCAGAAGGAACCCAAAACACTAATTTGAAAGAACAGAAGCACCCCTGTGTTCATTGCAGCTTTATTTACACTCACGCAGATGTGGAAGCAGCCCAAGGGTCTGTCAGTAGATGAGTGGATAAAACAACTATGGGACATTTACACAATGGAATACTACTTGGTTGTAAAAAAAAGAAGAAAGTTTTGCCCTTTGTGACAGTATGGTTGGACCTAGAGAACATTATGCTAAGTGAAATAAGCCCGTCAGAGAAAGACAAATACCATATAATTTCATTTATATGTGGAATCTAATGGGCAAACTGAACTAACAAGCAAAACAGAGACAGACTCATAGATAGAGAGCAGGGTGTGAACTATTTTGGGGGAGAAAGTGAGGGGAAGGTAGAGGGTGGAGGGTCGAGCACAAAGGGAAAAGGACTCTTGGATATGGACAACAGTGTGGTGATAGTGAGGAGAAGGGCCTATAAGGGGGTTTTATGGTGATTGAAAAAAATACATTTTTTTTTAAAAGGTTTTTGGTGTTGACATTTTTAAACTGTCTTAATGGAATACTTGGTTCCTATTACATGACAGATCAGGGCCTCTGTGTTTTTGCGTGTCAGAGAGACAGAGAAAGACTCTGTCTGTGTGTGAATTATATGTGCATCCTTGTTTGATTTTAACCAAATACCAAGTCAGCTGGAGAACAGGTCGAAGTTCTTGTATTTGCCTGAATAGGTTCAACTGAATAAAACTGAGAGAAGAAAATGAAACAGATGTACCACACTGTTTAGCTTAGTCTACACTATTAATATTAAGCTTACAAAGCTTAGTCTACACTATTAATATTAAGTTACAAAATGTTTACACTGTGTTATCCTTTTTTGATTGCGGAGATGGGGGATAGGTAACATTTATTTTTGTTGAGGTGAAAGGCAAAAAAAAAATGTTCTCCAAAATTTTATAAAATTTGCCTTCCTCTGAATATTAGGTTCCCAGTAGCATATCTTACACTCCTTTCCCATGTTTTTTAAAAATTTTCTTTGAGCCCGGCTGGTGTGGCTCAGTGGATTGAATGTGGGCTGGGAACCAGAGGGTCCCGGTTCGATTCCCAGTCGGGGCACATGCCTGGGTTGCAGGCCAGGTCCCCAGTGAGGGCCATGTGAGAGGCAACCATACATTGCTCTTTCTCCCTCCCTTCTCCTCTCTCTGAAAATAAATAAAATAAAATCTTTAAAAAAATTTTTTCTTTGATTGCCCATTTATGTACATATTTTTAAAAACATAAAATTTCTATTAACTTAAAATCCTAATTTGAACGCTAACATTCCTATACGGATACACATGCATGTGCAGTGTTTCCTGTTAACCATTTTTATTAGATGGAACCATGTGAAATTACCATTTTTATAGGCAAAAACATAAATAAAGATTATCAACTTCATTTGGTTTGACCTAATATATTCACCAGAAATTATATTAACAGTGTTAAAGTGAATAGTTTATATTTATGCATTTAATTGTATTAACCATTCACACCATTTATTAATGAATGATGTACCATATGTCATGCTAATTTCTAGATTAAATCAATGTGATAAAAAATTGATATGTGATGAATCACTTTCTAGACAAAAGCACTCTTTCATATTTTGAGTTCTTTCTCATATTTGTTATACTCCTGGTATAGATTTTTTTAAATTTACTACTTCAAAATAATTGAAAATATATAATCTTTATAAAATTATTGAAAGACAAAGTACATTTCTTGACAAAGTCATTAAGTGAAATAAATCATTTCAAAGTTATCATTTGATTACTATAACGATTAAAGTAGTACATACTTTTCAGATTTATTATGGGAAGTTGTATCACAGAACATGAGGCTAAGTTTGCTAAAACACTAAAAATCTTTAGGGATATATATGTGCATTCAAATTAAATTATTCATATTTTAATAAATATTTCCAATCAAATATTAAAGTAATTCTAGTTTAAATAACTATTTTCAAAAGTTATCCTTAGCTGGGACATCTATATTTATTACTAGATTTAATTTCAGAGTTTCCTTTTCACTGAATAAATGGAATTTACTTGAGAGAGACATTCTAAGGTAGGTTTTCATAGTTTTTAATGAGATTTGAGAGCTGTGATTTAATTGCTTCAATGATTAATATATTATAATTTAAAAGGGTAGCATATGATGTTAGCAAGTAACTCAACAACATTTATACTAATTAAATATTATATTTTCCTTCTAATATAGCAGTTCAGTAGTTTATAAATGATTAACAATCAAGATCAAGTTTTTAAAGGTTATGGCTATTCTTATTAATCTCTTACACATATTACAGTTATATATAAAATTAAAATGCAATTAATTTTAGAAAATAAATACATGACATTATTTTAAAGGAAATAATATGGCACTATATTACTTTTTAAATGGATAATTTACATAATTCTGTGACTTCATTTTATTAAGTAAATAAATTTGTATGACTTAATTTCACTTGAATAAAACCATTAAAACAAAATATGTATCTTTTTAAGCATAGGTCATGATATTTGAAGGCAGGGACTGTCTTTCTGTCTTTCTTATTCTTTTTTATTTATTGTCTCCCTTCAATGAAAATATACAGTTGACCCCTGAACAACATAGTGGTTGGGGGCACTGACTTGCCCTCCCCCTCATCGTTAAAAATTGGCAAAAAAATTTGACTCCCCTGAAACTTAACTTAGCCTACTGCTCACTGGAAGTCTTGTTGATAACCTAAATAGCCAATTAGCCCATTTCTTGTATGCTACATGTGTTATATACTATATTCTTATGATAAAGTAACACAGAGAAAGGAAAATGCTGTTAAGAAAATCATGAGGGAGAGAAAATAGGGACAGTACTGTACCTATTTATTTTTAATAATCCATGTAGAAGTGGGCCCATGCACTTCGAACCCATGCTGGTCAAGGATCAACTGGAATGAGCATTTGCTACACGCTAGATGCAATGTTGAGAATAGAAGATTCAAAGGAGCACACAGCCCCTGGAGAGACTAACACAGCCTATTGCAGTGCGAGACGGAAGGTGCTGTGGGCAATCTCTGTTTCCGACCTAAACCAGAATGGTCAGAATATTCTTTTTATGACGGTAATGCAGAGCTGAGCTTAAAGAATGTGTAAAATGTATGAGATTGAGAAAGGGGAGCAAGTCATTCCAGGAGGAGATGGGTGTGTGAATGAAGGGGAAATGAGAGGAAGCAGTTGATTGCAAATAAATTGTACAATGATAAAGGCTGAGGATTTTGATTCTTTCCAACAGAGTGACTTTCATTTTGTCAAAATTTTATTTTCTCTCCCCAGTTTTGTACTCAATGATCCATGTCCTCCTCTCCCATGGTAGCGTTCTACATCCACACTTTTGCCACAGCCTGATAGGAGACAAAGCGTAGTTCTCCACCCTTTGAATATGGCCTTGGCCAAGGTGATGTAGTGAAAATAAAGCATGAAAAAGGAATGAAATGTGCTTCAGTCCTCTTCTGCTTCCACTACTCTCCTGAGAAGAATGTAGCCTGAATAGCCCTCTAGTCTGAGAAAGATGACAGACAATTCATACTGAGTAACATACATGAGGCACGTGAGTGGAAAATATGAGCTTCTTGTTGTTATGTTACTGAAATTGAGGTGTTTGTGAGGCAGTAATAGCTAACGGGTACACAATTTTGAGCACAAACGTTACAAGGTTGCTGGTCAATACAAAGTTTTTGATTGGAGAGAAGAACTTTCATGTATCTGTTACAGTTGTTTGAGAATTGGATTCATCTAATTTTTTATAAACCATATTAACTTCTCAAACATATCCTTGGCACTGAGAAAACAAACCCGACTACTAGTACGGAAAGTTTATATTTGGGCGCTTCACAAATGGCATTTGGTAGTCTATAAAGGGAGCCTAAAATTAGCAACTAAAATCAATTGATCGATCTTAAACTCAAAACACAACTCTTGGCATTGCCACTCAACCTGATGACAGGGTACAAACTTGAATCCTGTCAAACAGTGATTAATATAATCGATTCTTTGTTTAAACAGCAAGACCCCTTCCTGGAAAAAAACAACAACAGCAAGCAGAGACAGCGCATTGCCTACACAATAACTAACCAATCAGTTGTAGCCAAACACTTTTTGGATTTCCTAATATGTGATACAGACTCTGGATTTTCAACTCTAAAACACAAAACCAAAACAAAACCATGCAAACCAACCAAAACATACATACTTCTTAATTTCCCTTCCTGGAGATTTAGCCTTCACTGTGCCCTCTCCCAAAATTTATCCAAAATAATTTGTCACACAGGAGTCATTAGTGCTAGTATCATGTCTGCATTCCCTGGACATAATTCATTTCTCTTCCCGCTGCGGGAAGGTTTCCACAGTGATATACTAAAGAGGATTTAAAGTCAGTTCATAACAGGGTTCCTTCTCACTCTCCCTGGAGCATCTTCAGCAACATCTGTCCTCCAGTTTTAAAGGCTTTGGAAAGTGAAAAGTGTGGGAATTTCTAATCTGGAAAATGCATATTTTGCTCAGTTTATTTTTTATTTATTTGCTTGTTTTGAATAACTGGTGTTAATGATGGCTTAAGGTATCTTCACTTGATGTGATTTTGAAAAAGAAATTTGTAGAAAAACTTTAGCTTAGCTTGGATTTCTGAAAATGGATTTTTTTCCAAGGGAGATTCAGTTTATATTGGGAATATTATCCACTTTTGATCAATTTTTACTTCATCTTTGTTTTGGGAAATCATTCCATATAAACAGGGACTTGATAGTTATGAGAGGAATAAATTATATGCACATCTGTCTTAAAATTCTGTATGTCATTCTGGTGTCTATAGGTAGAACAAAAGGGATGTCAGGTAATCTGTGCAAATGAAATTAAATTCCCGTCTTTGTATTGTTGCATCATGGGAAAATGATTGGACACATTTTCTTCAGTCTTGGAACATATGTTTGGGATGTAATGTTTTAAATACTGGCTGGCGGCTTACATAGTTGTCGCTTTAAGAACTTTACCAGGCTTCTCAAAGTAAAAGGCCACCATTTTCTGTAATAAATAATCTGAGGTTCAAGGAAGGGCTCCTCTGCCTGCAAAACAGGACACATGCCTCACATGCTCGAAGCCACCACAGACAGAACACAAAGTGGTTTCAAGGAGGGGCCCCCACGGTGAAACTCACAAGGGCAGCCGCTCTGCCTGCAGGAAGGTGGCTTCTCATGCAGACAACAGTCGGTAGCAACAGATACCTGTTCATTATAAATGGTTGATTTTTTCCCAAATGGATGAAGGATAGATTTCAGAAGGAAGATCCATAATTTGACTTAAGTAACTGTTGTTTGTTAGAAGAAATTACTGGAGAACCATAGTTGGATTTTTTTTTTTTTTTTTTTTTTTTTTTTTTTTTTTTTTTTTTTTTTTTTTTTTTTTTGGCAGAGGCAGGGCAGAGAATGAAAATGATCCTGGGTACATTCAGTGAATTAAAAAACAGAAATATCAGTCACATGTGGAAGAATAAAGTGTTACATATTTTTTAAATCAACAGGTGTTTTGCATTTTAGAACTAATGATATAGTTTCCAGATTTTGCTCTGGAAAAAAAAGCATCCTAAGTTTAACTAAATGTAATCAATCATACACTAAAGTCATTAAATAAAGTTCTCTAGTTTATAGATGAAAATTAACTGAGTCTACATTATGTATTTAAAAACACTTTTAATATGTTGCCTGTTTTTATAAGATGCTCAGAGAGTTATTATACTGAAATGTACCCAGGAAAGGAAATAAAGTACTACAATTTGGTGAGTTTCTTCTATTTTTATAGTGTTTTATAACAGGTTCTATGATTGCTAAGCAATCAGCTTTAGAGTCAGACAGATGCTGGTTTAATTCCCAGCTTGTATCCATCGACCTATGTGGTTTGGACTTTATGCCTCAATTTTATGATGATTAAAATGGGGATGGATTTGGGCTTATAATCAGAACAAATTACTATAGTTAATGTAAAAATTGTGCCTGCAGCCTACTATCCATTGGGTATTAGTTGTTATTAGTATTAATATAAACTTAAGCCTAACTCACCTATTTTGTACCATCGTATTTCTAACTGGGCTGTTTTCTGATGAACTGATTTAAAAATAAAGGATTTTACACATTTCTGGTAAAATGTTCTCATTTACTCTTTGTTTTATTTCCCAATTTAATTAATTCAAGAAAAGTATATTATATGCCACTAACCCAGATTACCCTACTTATTTCTCCTTCTGATATTAATTAAAATTTTCCTGAACTACATACCTTTCTAAAAATCAGCACTTTCAGCCCTGACCGATGTGGCTCAGTTGGTTGGGTGTCATCTCACAAAGTGAAAGGTTGCAGGCTTGATTCCCAGTCAGGACTGTTTCTCTTTCACATTGATGTGTCTTTCCTTCTCTTTCTCTCTCCCTTCCCCTCTCTCTAAAAATAAATAATAAAATATGTGAAAATCAGCACTTTTAATTCAAGTATTCCCATACTGTCTTCATCCTTGTTATTGCTACATTTATTAAGACAAATGTCTAGCTTTTGCTATTATATTATCCTATACCACAGCAACAAAGGGGGTATATTTCTTTTTGTTGTTGTTGTTGGAATTATATTAAATGGAGGAGAATTGCCAGTTTATAATGTTGAGTCATTTCATTCATGAATAGTCTACATAAAAAGAATTTACTCATTTCTCACATATATACCCACTCCCTTCCTCTTGAAAACGTGATTCTGTTCTCTGTATCAGTGAGCTCAGGTTTTTAAATTTTATTAGTTTAAATATTTGTATGATTCCATATATGAGAGATCATCTCTATTGATTGACTTATCTGTTGTGACATTAAGATATTTTCACAATTAAACTCCTGCACATCACCAAGGACTAAATCTAAGAGAATGAGTATATTTCTTATGGTCCCTATGGGAAGAGTGTTCTGAGTTGGGGAATTTCAGATATTAGTGGGGTGCTAAGAAATGAACCAAAGCAAAATTATATAAACATTTTTGTAATGAAAATAAAAATCGTTATGCTAGATTACATTTATATATTTACATTTATGTATATTTATTTATAATATTCAACATTTATTTTTTAAGGTTTTATTTATTTTTTTAAAGATTTTTTATTTATTTTTAGACAGAAGGGAAGGGAGGGAGAGAGGGAGAGAAACGTCAATGTGTGGTTGCCTCTCACGTGTCCCCCACTGGGGACCTGACCTGCAACCCAGGCATGTGCCCTGATTGGGAATCGAACTGGCAACCCTCTGGTTCATAGCATGCACTCAATCCACTGAGCTACACCAGCCAGGGCTATATATTTATTTTTAATGTTTTATTGATTATGCTATTACAGTTGTCCCATTTTTCCCTCCCTTTTATTCCCCTCCACACTACACCCCACCTCCCACCAGCATCCTCCCTCCTTCGTTCCTATCCATGGGTCATACATTTAAGTTCTTTGGCTTCTCTATTTCCTATACTATTCTTAACTTCCCCCTGTCTATTTTGTACCTACTAGTTATGCTTCTTATTCCCTGTAACTTTTGTCCCATTCTGCCCCCTCCCCCTCCCTGATGATAACCCTCCATGTGATCTCCATTTCTGTGATTCTGTTCATGTTCTAGTTGTTTGCTTAGTTTGCTTTTGTTTTTGGTTTTTAGGTTCAGTTGTTAATAGTTGTAAGTTTGTTGTCATTCTATTGTTCATATTTTTGATCATCTTTTTCTTAGATAAGTCCCTTTAACATTTCATATAAGGGCTTGGTGATGATGAACTCCTTTAACTTGACCTTATCTGGGAAGCACTTTATCTGTCCTTCCATTTTTAATGATAGCTTTGCTTGAGTAATCTTGGATGTAGGTTCTTGCCTTTCATGAATTTGAATACTTCTTTCTAGTACCTTCTTGCCTGCAAGGTTTCTTTTGAGAAATCCACTGATAGTCTTATGGGCACTGCTCAGTAGGCAATTGTCTCTTTTTCTCTTGCTGCTTTTGAGATTGTCTCCTTATCTTTAATCTTGGGTAATGGAATTATGATATGCCTTGGTGTGTGCTTCTTGGATCCAAATTCTTTGGGACTCTCTGAGCTTCCTGGACTTCCTAGAAATTTATTTCCCTTGCCAGACTGGGGAGGTTCTCTCTCGTTATTTCTTCAAGTAAGTTTTCAATTTATTGTTCTTCGTCTTCTTCTGGAACTCTTATCATTGGATGTTTGGACACTTAAACTTGTCCTGGAGGTTCCTAAGCCTCTCCTCATTTTTCTGAATTCTTTTTTCTTCATTATGTTCTGGTCGAATGCTTAATTCTTCCTTAGGCTCCAAATTGTTTATTTGAGTCCAGGTTCCTTCCCCTCACTGTTGGCTCCCTGTACATTTTTCTTTATTTCACTCTGCATAGCCTTTTTTTCCCCTCTATTTTGCACCCATACTCAACCATTTCTGTGAGCATCCTGATTACCAGTGTTTTGAACTCTGCATCTGATAGGTTGTCTATCTATTCATTGCTTAGTTCTATTTTTTGGAGCTTTGTTCTTTCAACCAGGCCATATTTCTTTGTCTCAGTGTCCCTACTACGTAGTAAGGGACGGGGCCTTAGGTGTTCACCAGGGCAGGGTAACCACATCACAGTGTTGTGACGCTGTATGTTGGGGAGGGGTCTGAGAGGGAACAATGCCACTTGCTCCACTCTCAGCTGGCTCTCAGTCACTTCCCACACTACCCACAAGCAAATTGGGCCCTTCTGTGCTGATACCCGGGTGGGTGGGTTTGTGTATGTTCTAGGACCCTGTGGGCCTCTCCAATGAACTCTCCTGTGAGTCTGGGAGTTTCTCCCACTGCTGCCTCAAGCCCCACCCATGTTTTCATTCAGAGGTATGAGACTTTATATCCCCACACTGGAGCCCTGGGTTGTGTGGTCTGTCTTGCTCCCCAGTTGTTCCTCCTGATTTATCTGCACACAAATGTGGCACCACCCAGTCCACCAGCCACCTTGCCTCACATTCTCTCTGCCTCACTGCCTGTCTCTGCCCCTCCTACCGGTCTGAATGAAAGTTTCTTCTTTAACTCCTTGGTTGTCGAACTTCCATACAGTTCAATTTTATGACAGTTCTGATTATTTTTGTTCTTAAATTTATTGTCATTCTTTTGGTTGTATGAGAAGGCAAAGCGTATCTACCTATGCCTCCATCTTGGCCAGAAGCTGAAGTTATTAGCTGAATTTAAAAGCTGAAGTTATGATTGAGAAAATAATTACCAATATCCCAAATTGCCCAGTAAATTAAGTGCCCCTTTCTTCTCTTTAAAGCAGTTATAAGCCAAACACATTTGGGCAATTGGGGGAAGGGACATGTCAATGTTGAAATGAGTCTAATGTTAACAAGGGTTACAAAGGAAATGAGTGGTGGTTCAGCAAAGTTCTGGGGAATAAAGTTACATATGTAGGTGGAACCAGATTGCTAAGAATCTGAAATCAAAGTAGAAAGATTTGACTTTTAGTCAATAGTCAATCTCCTCTTTATGACATCTTGTCCTTTAAATTGACTTAACAAAGAGATCAAAGATATAATCTTATTTTTATTGACATCAGGGGGTGGAGTATATCATTTAGAACTGATGGTGGAGCCAAGGAAGGAATGAAGGGAGACACAAAAAGTGACTTGTGGCATGGTGCCACTCTGCCCTGGCAAAGAGAAGCCATTTGTCCTGTGTATGACTTTAAAAAACTGCCCTTTGTGCTATAATATGGCACCTCTATCCATAGAATCAGTCCTTTTATCTTTTATTTTTAACAGCTCATTTTAGTTTTTAATATTCTCCTCTGTAATTCATGCTTACTCATGACCTCTGTTTGGAGAGACACGAGGTAAATGAATTTGCTGTCAGATTAACCAGCTCTGTGGTTTTAGGTAAATCATCACCTCTCTAAGTTCCTGCAGCTTTAATTTGAGGGACGAAGTACTTGTTTTACCAAATTATGCGAGGGAGTTCCACCTCAGATTAAGGATGAGAAAGCACCTCTGGCAGTCCTAGGCATGAGAGGCCGTGCCAACTTGACCCCATTGCCTTAGAGCCAAATACTGTGTTAGTCCATGGGGCTAAATAAATCTTAGTAAGTCTGATTATTGGAGCTGCTATTAATATATTTTAGTAGCTGCTCATTGTCTCAAAGATATACCCTGGTATTATTTTCATTAAAATGTACGGCAGCTAATATAAAATTAAAATCGTATAATATTTTTTACAGCAATGTGATATTATATTTCATATCCTTAATATAAGAGTGCTGAAATCCTGGAAGGATACCAGACATATGTTGTTATGCTCTTTATCACAATAAAGAGGGTATTTCCTGTGAGGTTTCTATCATGAGACCATAGACATCCTTGTGAGTTTTTTCCCTCTGCACATGGATCTCTCTGGATGCTTTCATCATTGCGTCACTTTATATTGTAATTCCACTTTGCTCTTTCCCAAATGAGTAAGTAGTCGTTAGAAAGAATGTTTTAAACACTTTCCCATGGTTTCTTGGCATTCTCTGCTTCAGTGTTTATTTGCAAATGAGAAACAAAATAACTTCATTGCTCTTCTTCTGTATAGGCAATAGCTTCTAACGCTGCTGCCTCTTTGTCAATGGATTAGCAACACAGTGTGGGAAAGCACACCGTTTCCCTCCCTTATACAGGTCCTCCTCTAAAAATAAAACTGAACATTTATATTTTATGAAACCCAGTATAATTTTTTAAACTTTTTATCACTCTTTTTAATTTTTTATTTTGCTTCCAGTATACTTTTTAATTGTACGTATTTTAGGTGACCTCCACTTAAATGCAAAATATCAAACTGCAAAGATGGTAATATACAGCATGCCCTTTATTTGAAAATCCATCTTTGTTACCTATGTAAAAAGCATCAAAGACCCTGAAGAAAGACTTGAAATGAGCAAGGGTCAACAATATGTTTCTTTTACTTTCAGAAGAAAATGATACAGATATACTTTGAATTTAGAAGAAAGTTCCTTCTAAATTCTCCATACATTGAATCAAATTTTAAAATAAAAAAGTTCACCATTTTAAATTCTTTTTGTTTTTGTTGACAAGTGACAGGTAACCTTTGTGATTTAAACATTGCCTATAGTGTGATCAACATTTTACAAAACAGAGAAGTGTTAAAGCCAAAATTCAAATAACATTAATCTGGCTTCAAGTTCCATAGTTTCTACTGCACCACACTAATCTCCCAAACTTTCTGCAACTTGCATATGTAATGGCAATTCCATTTAATACATACATACTTATTTCATAGAATTTCAATCAGCAGATTTAAAAAAGCTGTGCTGGGTAATCTCTGTTTGACATTTATGGTATTAGTCTTCAGACAAACAGTATCAAATACCTAATGCTGAAATTCTGTTTTATAAATATTCAGGAACAAATTAGTTGGTATGTACAAAATCTTCCGGATTAAAGTGAACCATTGGCATTTTATAAGCTAGTATTGTCAGCATATTATTATTTGATGGAGAACTTAAACAAATACTGTGTCACTGGCACAAAATCAAATAGATGTTTAAGCAGACATGTATGTGTTTTCTAAAATATATAACAATCAAAAGTGTCGGTCAAATTCAACCCAACCACCTTAATCCCTGTCAAAGGAGGCCAGATCCTGACAACATCTTCCTCTAGTCTGCATCCTTATTTGCATCATACAGCATCATCTCTCCTCACTGACCACATGTTTTAAGAGTTAAACATAGCTTCTCTAGAAAGCCTTACCCTAAGAGACAACAAAATTGGAGAATATGGAGAATATTCTCCAATTATGGAGAATACCTATTCTCCATAGCACCTGAAACCGGTCCACGAACATTACAGGAAAAGTATTCTAAAAGCAAAGCTGCTGCAAATTTTATTTCAAATAACTTCCAGCCCTAACTTTTTGCCTGAATCTCAGCACTAAAAATAGATTTAATGTTATTAATAAACAGTATGTGATACAAAAAAATAATCTTTGCCACTAAATTATTGATGAAATTTTCAAAACTACTCAAGCATTTCTCAAGTATTTCCCAAAGTATAACTTCATAAGTGTACTTGTGTGTATCTTCCAACATATTTAAATTTAATGCTTAATGTGAAGAATCTCTACCAAATTAATGATTTTCTATAAATTTCCATGATTCCTTATTTCCATTTCAAATAAGTTAAAATCAGGAGTGTCATAAAATATTTCTAAAGTGTACGTTTTTTTATTCTGTTGTTAGTGGCCTCTTTTAAAAATTTCTCTCCAGAGTGCTACTGGTCTGCTGGTATAAAGAAGAGTTTGGGGCCTTTTATTTGTAATTTCTACACTTGTTTGCAAACTTTCTCTAAGGGAATAATGCAAATGCTTTTAGAAAAACAATTATAAATTTATAGAATTTCTCTCACCTATAATAAGTTCAGAAGGTTGAGGCAGACCATGTATAATTGAATTTACCAATTAAAAATACTACAGCATGCATTTTAAATAGCTCATCTCTTCTTAGATGAAGTTTAACATTAGGAAATTAAAATAATTAAGTGCATGTTATTTTTTTTTTCAAGTAAACAAGTACAAATGAAATGAATCTTCTCTAGTAAATCAAGTTTGCCATTCGCCTCCTGCCCAAGGGCTCAGACCTTTCCGAAAGTTTGGCCAGGTTTAAAAGACAGCCTTTTCGGGGCCAAGGCAAAAGTTAATTAAAGCTGAAACAACAATCCTTTGCACACGTTCTGATTCCTTTAGGCTGCCAATGTTCATTTAATTTTTGTTGATTAGCCAAATTCTACCATGATGATGCCCATCAATCGTATCAGGCTGCTGCCTGTTCACCGTAGCTGGAGGCTGAAATCTAGTGCCAGGGGAAATGAAATGTTTTTCGAAATAGTTTGGTGTTTTACAAATGTCACGCAATGAGCTACGAACAGGGAGCACATGGCTTAGCGAGCTTGACTTCCTGTACTTAGGAGAGCTGGCTGACTTTTAGGGTACCTCTAAAACCTAGCAGACTAAACACAATTCTTAAATCTAAAAAAAAATAAAACACCCAAGAAAAGAGAATTAAGAACAGTAAGTCCATTTTATTCACTTGTTTTGTTTGTTCACTTGTTGCTTTTTGTTTTATATCCCACATATGAATGAATCTATGATTCTTGTCCTTTTCTATTTGACTTATTTCACTTAGCATGATACTCTCAAGATAGTATTTTAAATTATGAGACCTAAAAGATTCTGAATTACTATTAAAATCACTTTTTGTGATGCATTTAGAAAAGTACAACATGAAAGGGATGGACATAGAATTTTAACTTTTGTAATTTTACAAATCACAAAAGGATGAAATCACAGAACTAAATGCATAAAGCGGTGTAGGAGTGTAAGTACTTCTGGTATGGCAGTTAGGGGGGTTGGGAGTCGATATCGATTATAGTTATCAACACTGCTAACCTGCAAACACAAGCAGATAGCTAGTTAAGAATGTCATGTGTGTTCTTTTGAACAAAGAAATAGTGACTATTCTCTTATGCTTTCACCACTAAATTCTTTGAAAGCATTGGAGTCTTTT